>JAHQIW010006417.1:0-104087 GCA_019055375.1 Parelaphostrongylus tenuis
AACCGCCGAATGATTTGTTTGATCGCTGGTGCTCGTTTGTCAAAGGTGCTTTCACAGATAAGAACAAATTCAAGGTCAAACTACTCCACAATCGCCAGAATTAAAGTCAACTTTTCAGGAACGGTCAGCATAAGTCCATAGTATCAAAGCCATGGACCGCAGTCATTTTTCTGCCATTGTGATGGTCTGGAACGGCATTTGCGCTACGTGAAAGACGCCGTTTGTCTTTACCAACGAAAGCGTCAAAATCAACACTACTAGCTACCAGCAATTTACACGAGGCATATTGGGGCCTTTAAGTGCTCAATACCTTTGCGCCTACGGGTTTACGCTTCGGCAGGACTGGACTCTTGCGTATTCGCCCTGTTCAACGACTGCCATCTGTCAAAAGCAGTTTTTAGGCTTTTGGCACATGGACAATTGGCCATAAACTCGCCAGATCTCAACCCAGTAGACTACTCGTGTGCTTGATATTGCAGAAAAAAATTTCGGCTACTTGCTACACCAGTATACAAGCACTCAAAATGGCTTTGACACATACTCAAGACGAATTTACGATGGAAACGTGTGCGAACATCATTAGAAAATCTCACAAGCGACTTCGAAAATGTATAGAGACCAAAGGACGCATTTTTGAAAATTTGTTATAAGCCTTTTCGTACTCCACTTATTTAACGTAATTACTCTTTTGATTCAATGACTTCTTCGTTTATACAATATTTTTTTATTGATGAGATATCTAAAAAATGACAGAAGTCTTCACGCACCCTATATGTATATATAGATATATATTTATTAATTTATATTTATATATATATAAATATATATATATGATTGTACCTTTATTTTAAGTGTTTTGTTAAGACCACGCTAAGACCACGACTAAAATTGTCGAGTCGAAAAGGTGAGCACGGAGTCGGACGTTCTTTGTCCTCTTCACTACATCTTCGATGCTCTTAAACGTTTCCCAAGCCGCTCGCTTCCTCCTGCTCAACTCTGGGGCTAGGTCGTTCATCACGTTCATTTTACGACCTAGATAGACGTAACTTGAGCATTTGAAGATTGTCGTTCCGTTGAGCGTGAATGGGGCATAAGAAACCCATTCGTTCCTCATTAACATTGCTTTCGTTAAATTCAGATGACGACCAATCCATCCACAGGCGTTATCGAAATCGGTCAACTTTCGTTCTGCTTTGCTGATATTTGGTGTTATGAGAACGATATCGTCAGCAAAGCGAAGATGGTTTGATTGTCGACCGTCAGTTTTCACTCCCATTTCGTCCCATTCTAGTGTTCGCATGACATTTTGTAGGGTGTCGGTGAACAGTTTTGGCGAAATTGTATCGCCTTGTCGAACTCCTCTTCCTACGTCATTGGTGCTATTGTTGTAAAGTGGAGATATTTTGGTCGAAAAATCTTTATAAAGCTCACGAAGGGTCATTATGTACCGAGTAGGGACGCCCTGGTCATCCAGAGCCTCTGTAACCGCTTCTGTTTCCACTGAATCAAAGGCTTTCTTCAGATCGATGAAAGTGAGACAGAGTGGTTGTTTGTACTCTCGTGAAACTACAATGAGTCTTGTAATCGTAAACATGTGGTCTATGGTACTAAATCCTCTTCGGAACCCTGCTTGTTCGCATAAATGTCCTTCGTCCAGTGTTTTGTCAGTCCTGTTTAGGATGACTCGAGTAAAGAGTTTACAGACAACGGACAGCAAGCAGATTGGGTGATAATTGCCTATGTCGTGAAGGTCTCCCTTCTTGAACAACACTACGGTCTTGCTGGTTTTCCAATGAATAGGAACTTTGCATTCTGACAAGTAGCGCGTGAACAGCCTAGCCACTGTGCTGATGAGAACTGGCGGCAGGTTCTTCAGGTGTTCTGGTCTAATCCTGTCTGGACCTGGTGTTGTCCTGTTTTCACCGACGATATAACATGTCGGATTTCGGAAGGGAGGACCGGTGGAACGACATATTCGTCCTCTTTCAATTTATATGACGGTAAGAGGACATGGCTAGCGAAGAGATCAGAACAGTATTGGTGGATGATTTTCTCCAAAGCCCTTCTCGAAGCTGTAAGTGTCCCGTCAGGATATCGGAGTGCAATCATCTTGGTCTTAAAGATGGCGAAGCCTCGCTGTGCTTTGTGAATACTCTTCCCAGCTTCTGCAGCTTCAGCCATAACTGCTGCTCTTCTGTCTTTAAGGCCTTCTTTTATCGCTTCCCTGCATCGTTGCGCAAGTTCGGACGTAAGGTTTCGGTTGCCTGCAGCTCGTGCGATTCCACGTTAACGTATCAGCTCGAGTCTCTACGAAGACAAGCGTCTCTTCGTGACCTTAGGACTCTCGGCTCTTATAGCGCTAATGTGAAGATATTCAACGAGTCCAACGTATTCTTCGTCGATGTTGTCGACCACGGTATCTTCCCAGGAGCCGACTAATGATTTGAATACATCCCAATTTATGGTAGTTCTGGGACTTCGTTGTTTGAATTAAGCGGCTTTCTCTCCTCTCCTTGAAAATCGGGACTTTGCGCGAAGGAGGCGATGGTCTCATCCCGTGTAGAACTTAGGAACAACAGCGACATCGGTCAGGCAAATCCTTCGATTTACTATGATGTGATCTATTTCGTTATGCTTCTCTCCATTGGGAGACTCCCTCGTCCATCGCTGAAAAAGAGGCTTTTGGAATTGTGAGTTACCATGGATGGTTTGACTCGTCATGATAAACTCAGATAGCTTCTCACCCTGTTCATTCCATTCTAGTCCGTGGGTCCCTATGTGACGTTCTTCAGACGTTCTTTTAGGTCCTGTTTTTGCATTAAAATCTCCGACAATGACCTTGAAGAATGTATGTTCTTCTTGAAGAGTTTTTCAAGATCCATATAGAACGCTTTGACTTCGTCTTCGTCACAGCTTGATGTTGGTGCGCAAGCAACGAAGATGATCAAAGCCGGCATAGAACCACATCGTTCCAAGCGTAATCGACCGATACGGGTTGTTAGTTGTTCAAGCGAATCAATGTTCACGGTTAAATTCGATTTGACGAGGACGCCAACGCCGCCAACACCTTTGCGATCGCATGTTCCAAGGAACACTTCTACCCCGGTGTCATAATCAGCGTGAAAAGGATGACGCCTTCTCGTCTCAGCCAGGCCAATGACGTCATACCTTATTCTTCTTGCTTGAATCAATTGATCTCCTACAGCGGATTCGTGAGCAAGGGTTCTTGCGTTGTAAGTACAGATCGTTATTTTAGTCTGTTCCGATCCTGGCAGCCTAGTTCGGCTCTGAAATGCTAGCAGCCTCTCCGTACTCGCCCTACGTGGCGCTGCTGTACCAGGGGCTCTTTCGGAGGCAGGGGAATGAAGCCCATTCTTGCCAGTCTCGCTCGGAGGAGCGAGAGGAGCTTATTTGTTGGAGGCGACTCCTAACCGTCTCCCATGTACTTCCCAGCCGCTTGATTGAAGGCTTTTGGCCGACTTGACTCGTAGCATTAGAGTTTTGTCAAGTCGGCACTGCAGAAGCAGGGAGCTCATCTCCTGAATCCACCTGCGTCTTTGGGAAGCACACGGTCGATTTTGGTTCGCGTTTATTCCTCTATCCCGCCACCTGGGGACGCGCCACGTGCCCTCGCGACTAACCAGGCGGGATCCCCCAAAGAGGGGGTTTTGTGGATGCACGCATATAAATACATGTATATATATACATATATATATATATATATATATATATATATATGTAAGTATATATAGATATACCTACAACTAAAGCGAAATCTTCTTTAGAAATAAGTTTTAAACTTCTCATTTACTTTGGTATAAACAGCAACGTCAATAGTACGTACCAGGTCAGCGCTGTGTTGAGCGCTTTGAAGATGTGCAACAGTAGATCAAATATGGCAACGAAATCTAAGCACACCTTTGATCCTACTGCATATAGTATTGTTGCCCAGTCAAAGCGACTTGTCCATATGATGGGGCATTTGTTGTGAGCAAATTGAATGATCACCCATTAGTTGAGTTTCCATTTGCTGTTCACGGGATACAAAATGTGAGTTCATTAGATGGTTAACCTTTTGACCAATACGAGCCATCGCTGCTTGAGAGTGCTGCCTCATATGAATAGGTTGCCGAGCTCCACGACTACCTGAATGATATAAGATCTGAAGCTTGTAAAGATTCATAGATATTCTGATAATCCTTGTTGGTAGTCAATGTTCACAGCTGCGCCTCTCGACGTAAATGCCTCATTGGGTTGCGCTGTTGTTGCTGGGAAACACATGCTTGTGATTGTCCTTGGTAACTGATTTGCATGGAGCCTACCATACCGACTGGATTCTGAGATGATCCACCGTCTTGCGCAAACAGCTGTCCACCATTCTGTTCTTTCACATATCACATCTTCTCTTACCTAAGATCGTTATTAGACGAAATTGGGTGTATGTTGTCTGTGTACCACTGTTGACTTGCATCGATAGTGAAAAAGAGATTAATATCATAAACAAAGAGCAACAAAAAGATTTACAGGAAGTGTCTGGAATAGTTTACAGACAAATCATAAGCTATTATTTTTAAGGACTCGACTCTGCTTGCACCACAGATTCGGTCACACAAATATTTTAAATAATTGAAATGATAGCAAACTCATTCGTAAATTATGAAGCACTACTGCAAGTACAGCTGATCAAACAAGCAATTATATGGTTCAAATCCATTATTTCACCTCTGAGCGAATGACTCCATAGCTCAAATTCACTACCTGTGAAGGATTGCAGAAGTGGCAATGCGAAATGATAAAATAAAAATTCTGCACTAGTTCAAAAGACATTACGGATTCTACCACAAAGTTAACTTATCAATCACTACATGAGAAGAACTACCCTGAGGATTAATCGTCCGCGTTTGTTGATGCACATGTGACTGACTCATATGCTGTTGCATCACCGACTGTTGAGAAATCTGCTGATTCTGCATCGCTTGCATTTGCATTGCCTGTTGAGAAACAAGACATGGCTCCATGCCAGGTGGTGATGGCATTTGTTGCATATGGAGCACGTGGTACATAACTTGCGTCTGCATGGAATGCTGTGCAATTGAAGGTGGCTGTTGCGCGAAGTGATGATGATGGGAGTGCTGCATATGCTGCTGAGAAGCTTGCATTTGCTGATGCTGAATATGTTGTTGCTGTTGTTGCTGCTGTTGTTGTCGTTGTTGATGTTGCTGGGTCTGATGCGACGAATCTAGTGATTGAGATGGCTGTTGAAGCTTCGTGTGCAATGTGGACCATTGTTTTGAGGCAAATCCACTTTGCATAGACTGATAGTCACCTACAAATAGACATTGATGGATACTATCAAAATCAATTCAATACAATGGAAAACAATTGAATCCTTGTGATTTCGCAAGACTATGCACCTAAAATAGATCTGTTGTTGCCTGATTGCCGGCTGCGCAGACTCCGTACAAGGATAGATGGCAGCTAAATGGAGACTGATAAAAATACATCAAACATCTGCTTTGCATACAAATGATTCCATTAAGTATATATTGTCTGTACAAATCAACGATAATAAGTGTTTAGGCTCTCTTCGGTTATCCGGGGAAATGTTCTCTTCAGCGAATGAGGGCCGAATAGTCAATTGCTGCGGATAACCGAAGGAAACCGTATTAGCATTCGAACGCAGCTGCCACTGATAATGTAACGCAGACACTGAGCCTATAAATACGACAAGCCTGGAAGCTTTTCATGCAAATATCAAAAATGGAACGTCAAAATCTTATCATAAATTGATCTGCGTCGTAAGTTAGGAAAGATAAATGGTAAGTGAAAATGAGGCAGCAAAAAGAATGTGAAATTTATGTCTTGATGTTTATAGAAATTGCTTCAGCATTAATCATATATAGGGTTGAGACAAAAGTTTTGAGCAAACTTTTGAAGACTTCGTTTTTATCCGATAATTAGCAACAAAAACAACAATAACTACCCTTCAAAACAGAAACCACCATTGTCCACAACTTTCTGTCATCGTTCTGCGAAATTCCCAATCCTTGCAAAGTTTTTGTGTAAATCGTCAAATTGGTGCATCTTGTGGACAACGGTTCGCTGCGAAATACCAAGGTCTTTAGCCAAATTGCGAGTACTTGATGAAGGCTAAGCATCTAAACCAGTCTGCAAGCCACTTTCACACAAAACAGATGGTCAGCCAGAATGAGGTATATATTCAAGATTGAAAATGCCTCTTTTGAAATGCTTAGATCATCTGCCCACAGTCGATGTCGCAGTGCCAGCACCTTTACCCTCATTATTCTCATCGACGGCTTTGAGACATTAAACCTTTCCACAAAAATAGAAGATCAACTGTTTCATGCTAGTCATCTGTTTAGTAGGCATTTCGGAGCTAAATTTAATGAACTAGATAAATATACATAACTATCAATAAGAACACAAAGACGTCAAAAAATGGAACTCTCAAAAATTTCCCAGAACTTTTTGCTCATCCTGATATATTTTTTGCCGTGCAAACTTTCATGTATTACATCAGCAGTACCTACATTCCAGATACGTCAAAACATTTTCTACAGAAAGCAGCTATTCACAAGACTTTGTTGTTTGCAACAACAGTGTTTTTCCGACAAATAACAGATATGCCCTGCAATCATTTTTGAGCCACGCATGTCAGTGGTCTGTTAGAGGAGGGCTGACTTATAGAACTCGATACACGTGTTTCGATCTTGCGATCTTTTCAGTTAGGCAGTTACCCTTTCTCGTCTTTTGCCAGTCTCTGTGGGTGCTCCAGTCCCCACAATAAGAGTTAGCGACGAAGAACGCTTTACACTCTATGTCCAGTGAAGAACTCATTGAACGCAAAGTGTTGTACACTCGATTTCTCATGGCTAGTACATTCAATATATCACAACTTTCATTTCTAGTGTTTTCTCAAAACATCGGGCTCTATAAGTCAGCCCTCCTTTAACAGACCACTGACATGCGTGGCTAAAAAATGATTGCAAGGCGTATTGAATTTTGAGCTGTGGTCTTAAGAAAACACTCGAAATGAAAGTTATGAAATAACAGATAATGTGTAAGACGAGAGATTTTGTCTACTCGCGAATTTGTTAAGAAATCACAAAAAACAGCAGTACGTGTGGAAAGACTCACCAGAGTTTCAAGCAGCTTCGTGGCGCTTTTTGTTTATGCATTCCTGGATTTTTGTTTTAGTTAGATCTTGGACAGCGTTGGACGGTACCTGAACCCGAACACATAGCTTTGTTCTCATCAAAAGCATTTTGCTTTGATAACAGAATGACCTGCTGTGACTGCTGTTGAAAATGTGAAGTTGATTCAACCTGAAAAGTAACATTGGAAATGGCACCACTACCAGAGCTATGCCAAGGCTTATTGAAAGAGGTGGCTACGGATGGCCCTAGAGGCTCATTGTGCGATGCAGCCTACAAAGATACGTCGTAGTAATAACAACTCCAACCACTCTATTCTAACCGGTTTTCAAACGTGTGAATGACGCAACCCGTACTCTCTTTTGCCGAACATCAGGATGTGGTCTGTTGACATCCCCCCGCTTGCGACCTCCACGAGCTCCAGTACGAAGAGAGACTATTGAGTTAGGAACTGATGTGACTAAAATTCATAAAATAGTAGGATATTGACAAAACGAGCCATCATGTCAAGAAACAACATACGGCCACGATTGTGCTCCGGAGTGATCTCATCGACTAGTGGGTCATTCGTAGTTGGCGTGCTAACAGCCGAATTTTTCGATGTGATGGCTTTCTGAAAACAAGCAGATCATCAAGCAAATAAGAGCTAAGATACTCGACACACGCATCATTTCGTGGTGTTATTACATCAGCGGATCCAGCTGATGTGGTAGGAGTGGCAGGAGTCTGCCTTTGAAAAGTGAAGAATACTTTTTAGATTTTTTTTGAGAGCATTTCCGTACATATTTCACCTAGTCATCAAAATGCATGACTCAAACTACTAGACGAATGCTTTGTGACTACGATCAAACAACTTTGTAACTAATACCAGGCGTACTCATCCTTGATACAGATGATGGCGGTGGCGCCTCTTCTCTTGCTTCAACGGCTGGAGCTGACAGAAGTGATCACTTGATTCAGTGATTAACTTAAATCAAAACTGCAGCAAAACCTGGAAAAGCGCCATTTGGAGCAATTTTTTGAGTATTTATGAACCGCATGAGAACGAAACGTTAGCAACTTTCTATAAAAGCCGACCGCATTTGATCGATGATACTCAAGTTAATGTTTACGAACCAGGAGTTTCGCCATCCATCTTTGAATGGGACATGGTAAGCGATCCAGTTTCGAAGCCTGAAAGCGGATACATAGCAAGCCTTTTAGATTATTCGAACAGCGCAAAAGTACAACGTCGATATTAAAAACAATCCAGTATCAAATGTCTCCGAAAGAATAACTGGCGTCTTGCAAATGCTAGCTGCAAGGCAGAATATATGCTCTTGAACAACAAGAATTGCCGAAAATTTGTACGAAAGACCTCAACATTTTGGGTACGACAGGTCCACGGTGCTCATACCACCCCGTCGAGCGCGGCGAGCAGTTCGTAATGATGAGTGAATAGTGATGCCAACTACAAGAAGCAGGTTGCTTGTTCGATTCCCTACCATGACGCCTAACAGCAAATTTTTCGGTGTCGGTTATTATCAAAAGTTCTCCTATGACGTGATCGTTATAGCAAAAAAATGATCTATTGTCCAAAACTGTTCTTTTTTTATACGAAACACATCCACAGGTGAGCAGCGCAAATCCAACTTTTTTTGCAGTTCTTTTGACCTTGTCTCGAAAGTTGAATTTTTAAACATATTCTCTACAGTGTGTAATAGAGGAAGCTTACATGGAAGTGAATGTAATCAGTTTTGGAACCTGTGTACTGGTTCTGTTACTCCATGGATAGCGTATCGCAAATTAGTGATGTGTGAGACAATTGCGTGTTTTCTTTGCTGTAATCACATGCATGGAAGGACCTTCGATACGAGTCAACCCAAAAAACCTCCTGTGAAGGAGAAAAACCGAACCCAGGAACCTTTTCGCCGATGGCCAGCATCACTAACCTCTTGGAAAGAAGGCAACACCACATGATAAGCTGGCAGAGTACTCATGCAGAAGTGTGCTATGATCGTTCTTATACTTGGTGAGAAAGCTACATCAAATGAAATTTGTGATGATAACTTCATTAGGCACACATTCATTTAATGTAGCGTTTGCTAACTCTTCTCAAATGCTGTCTCTCATTCTACAGCTCTAAGTATTGCACTACCTTATGAGAAAATCAACTCAGTCAATGCTACTCACCAACATTGGTATCTAATAATTCGAAATTCGATACGTTCTTTGAAGATCTTCAGGAACTCATCCGCAGTGAGAAGTTCAACAAATTTGTTAATGATCATTGTAAATTATAAGAGTACAGAAGTAGGAACAAACAAGAATAAGAACTCAGCATTGGAAAAATGTGACGGGAAAGTTGTAAAAGCGGAGATTGTCCGGAGTACTACTATTCTCATAAACCTGTCTCTAACTCGGAACACTCATCACTGGTCGTCGTAGCTCAAACCTTTGAAAGATTTCCGACATGAGAAAACACTAAATTTCCTCTTGAACAACAATTGCCGATTGGGTTATAGTCAGAGACGTCACAAAATAATTGGTGAACAAGCTTAACTGTGGTTTTTGGCGAACAACTTGAATGCGACCAATGACGAATGGAATGATGTGTTGTCCTAACATCTGATTCAGACCAGTATTGACTGCTACCACTAACTCATGGATTCTCAAGTGGGAACAGAACCCATAATTCACTTCGATGGCAGGCATGGACGACAATTTCACGTTCATTAAAATAATAGATCTTTGTCTTACACGGCATACGACCATCGGTTATATCAATGTTCAAGTAATCAGATGTAGCAACAAATGTGGCGCATCTTTGAAGATAGATGGAGCCTGTAACTGCCATGCGTTATGAGATATAAGAAGTCTGAAGATATCAGGTGACGTAGCCCCTTCTTGCACCGATTCAGAATAAAAATTTTCTGTTTGCTCAAGTCTTTTACAACATAGGAATAGTAAAAGTGACATTTAGAAAACTACTTGGAGCCAACTCCACTTCCATCCACCTTTGCTATTACGTTCGTTGATGTAAGCATGGACGAAGTCGTAACTGGATGCTTTCTATTCTCATAAATCGGTCTCTGACAATCGAATTGATGATCCAAGAGAAAAATATAGCAACGGTGAATGCCAAAATCACTGCACTTAACTGGAGCGCGTACAGATCACATCTTTGTCAAAACAAAATGAAGTCTATCCGAAGTTAGTATCGTCCCAGTTTCTGGCAGCGGATCACATCATCGCGTTTTCAGCCAAAATGTATCAAAGTCACATGATTGGAAAAACTAGGTCTTTCTGCAAAACAAAGAAATGAAGTTGTGCGCAAAGACTTCATTCTGAAAACGCTCTCTCATACTACGCTTTGAAGTCGCAATAGATGTAGCTGAACAGACTAAATCCGAACGCTTTTACGTTTCGTACACGTCCGAATAAATACCACCTACTCCTTATCCCAAACGTTAAAAACTAAAAGTAAAGAACTTCATATTCGACTAGTCTAGCAACGCTAAGAAGCCATATGGATTGTAAGTTGTGAAGTCTTTTGTTCTCTACGCCTTCAAACTTTTCAAATCTCAAAGAGTTACCTTCTTTAGTCATCAAGAGGTCGGTAGTAGAGGTCTGCACTTACGTCGTATTAGGCCGTTCGAATGATTTAGTGAATTGTCCATGGGCTTTTATACCTTGAGATCAAGTCAAAGTCAAAAAACAAACGGTGATGTATACTTGAGAAAATTGTAAAAAGAGTAGTTTCATGCCCTCAACCCCTTCACATCACCACCAATCGTTTCCAGCTCGTCTCTTTTTCTCCCTCTCTCTTTCTCTCTTCCTCTCTCCCTTCCCTCACTCCCTCTCGTTCCCTTTCTTTCTTTTCTTCTTTCTCTCTTTCCCTCCCTCTCTCTCCCTCGTCTGTCTTAGAGTAAATACGTGTTGGCGCGCACTCCGTGCGGATGTTGTACTTGGATGATGAACAAATTCCATTATTCCTATTTTTTTCTATAATTTGATAATTATGACAAAGGTTACGATTAGTAGCTCTACAATACCCGGCAAAGATTTTATATATATTGGCAGCATACAATTTATAACAAGCTGTCATAGCAGCATGGAAGAACCTTTTAATAAGAGGACTCACTAAACTAGGCACACAATATCCATTGAGAAGCATTAGCGTTGTTTCTACTACCGATAGTCTTATTAAAGTCTCGTTGATCATTCTTCATCATTCCTTATGGTTCAATCACTCACTTACGATTAATTCCAAATTTGATCACGATCTACCTTACTGTCAATGTAGCTCACAACCCGACCGCTTCGCGTGTCATGCAAGATTTCAGCGCCATTGTCAAAGGGTTAAAAAGTCAGCATATATGACCGTAAGATCGACATAACCGTATAAAAAGATCGACGGACGACGGGTTCTGCCCGGCTGATGAGTCTGTAAGGACGAAACACGTGTCTCGGCCTGTACAAGAACCCTTACCAGACCACATGACATGTTGGCTCAAATAATAACGAAAAAAAGGTTTCAATCGTTCATCGTCTCTTGTCTCATCCTCTCAGATGCACTACTATACATTGCTTCTTGATTATTCCTCGATTGTTCTTAGTTTGTTCTTCTACATAGAAACTTTATATATAAAAAATTCTTTGTACCACACATATCACAGTGCTGTAAACAGGAAAATTGAGGTTCTGTCATGCATTCAGACGATAACTTGGGCCAGAAGAGGAGCAGTGTGTGTGTGGCTCATAAAATTTTATATAGCGGGTCATTTCAAAGGGGTATATGGAGCGACTACAATAACAAAGGTGTGGATACAATTGTTCTACAGTGTGATAGATATAGGGCATCGATTTTCACCACGCTCCCTGACGGGTTGCAAGTGTGCTAATTTGCTCAATTGTGGCTTAAGGTCCTATCTTTCATATTGCTGAAAACTCGTATGTGAACTGCTTGTAGATCACCAGTTTTCCCAGGCATTGAAGTAATCGAAAGTGGTATGACGACATCTTAGTGTCGATTGTAAGAATTAGGTGTTGCAGATCGTATCGTACTTGTGAGTGGCAGCAATCGGTCGGCATCTAGGCATTGTCAGTATTTGGCGTGCACATTGCATGAAAAGTCAAAAAAGGCAAAGTCGATATATGTAATTTATCTGGAGTTGTGTAACTTTTAGCGGATGAAGACAACTTCATCTACGTGCGAGTAAGGTTTATCAACCCTAAGTTCTTTACCAATTTGCGCATCGCAGAGGGGGGCTGCACAATCTGGGCATACCGCTAGTTCACCGACTATACGGCTCCATTCTAGACACTTATAAACACTTTTCTGTGGTTAAATTGTTTTACAATTGAGGCCTATCATCGCTTCTTCATAAAAATGGTGTCTCTCTGCGCTTATATTATGTTCAATCCTTTTGAGTGTGCGGTCGATCAGAGGCGTTCTGATTTTTAGGTTTTTCTGAAGCTTGACGGTTGAATCTTAAATTGTTCTTTACTGATTTGCTGCTATTCCAAGCTCACCGTTGGAATGACTGGTCCAGTGGCTTTACGCATCAGTGGATTATCGCCAATTATCACAGGCTAGATATGCATTCAGTAAGCTCAAACACTGCCTTATGTTATCGAATGAGTGATGCGTCAGACTGGTCATAAATCGTGGATCAGCGTCGAACACCTTATCCTATCCTTTCTTCATAGAATATATGTAATTTTTCGATAAAGAAGATTGGTTGCAAGCACATAGATTTTTAATACACTTTGTAAAGTGAATTTGATAAACACACATTTCCTTCGGTTCTCACAGCCTCAACTGATGATGTGATATTGTGATTACATCCCATTTGCCCATATTATGTTGACGTGCCAGGTTATCACATTTCTGAATGATACTACCTTAACACTACTGTTGGAGTGTTTTAGCTGTATGATAAATACGTTTTGTTAAGTGAATTTAATAAATTCGGTTTCTGTTATGTCTCTCGCTGTTTATGTCACTTAAGATACTAAGTGTATCAAATGTGAGACACAAGTGAATAGTTTCGGCTCTTATGTTGGTAAAAACCATGCAACAATGAACATGTTGTTCTACAATCTGTACAAGATACGAGAAGTAGATAAAAAAAAAGACTGCAGAAATCTATATGCTTTCGTTACTTACATAACTGCAAATCTTGATAGC
Source organism: Parelaphostrongylus tenuis (assembly GCA_019055375.1). Classification (NCBI taxonomy): domain Eukaryota; kingdom Metazoa; phylum Nematoda; class Chromadorea; order Rhabditida; family Metastrongylidae; genus Parelaphostrongylus; species Parelaphostrongylus tenuis. The sequence goes on from JAHQIW010006417.1 coordinate 13,348, forward strand.
ACTTCAAGAAGGTAAGAAAAATCGAGAACCATCTTTGATCTTTCATCATGGAGCACCTTCAATTATTGAACTATGCGTTTCACTTATGCTCCAAAAAGTATTCACTGGTAAAAACAGATCTCTTAGCTCTTACTTGAGATTGTTATATTCCTAAGGACCGCCGATGAATATTGGTTGAATTACTTCTTCCTAGCTCTCTCCTGAACGATTAGAAAGACCCATCTTTGTTAACCTTAATCATTTGAAGTGAAAAATGGGAATTTGACATATCTTTTCACCTATTTCATACAGAGCTTGCACGAGATTGATATATCTCGAAATCGGTACATGACATTTCGCCGAGTTTGCCTTTCTGAGAGTTTCAACGTATCCATAAAACGTTATTCGTATACGTATGCAAATTTCTTCTAATATGTACGAAAAGTCAATGGTATTCATGTGCGTCACTTTATATAGGAAAAGCCACCCACGTTGTTTTCTAAGTGAAAGGCTTCCTATGTTCTCTGCGCCGGATGACGCTTCAATGCGCTCCTCATGTCAGTAGGCTTTCTTGAACAAAAATGTCTGGTGATCACCAGACTAGGAAATCAACGTTGAGCGTGAGACAGTTGCATGGCGCCAGATTCCACTTGTTGCGCGCAGGCCGAATGATTAGTGATTCCAACCATCGGTAGGAATGTACTGGTGCGATTCCCTACCAGGAGGCTTCACAGTAGACGTTCTGTTCCATCTCTTTGATGAAGGTTCTTCTATAACGTAGTTATAACAGCAAAAGAAAAAAAAAGCTCAGTTGTCTAACAATTCTCCACTTCCTGATAAGAAACGTAGATCCATAGTGTAAAAACGCATACACAGATCTTTTCGCTCTGATAGACAGTGGATAGTTTCTAATGCCATTTAGTTCGAAACGAATTGTTTTCAACTCGAAAAACCGACTTTTTTGAAACCTCGGCATGTTAATGATATAAAACTTTGAAAATGAGAAGAAAAGCTTAGAAAACTAATCTTTATTTTAAGCTTCACGAGGTTGGTATCTTTTCCCAATCGATTGTTCTTCTTTCCGGTCGATGGGTTTTCGCGATTGCTTGTGGGTGACGTTTCGGCAAATACGCCTTGTTCGAGCGAGCAGGAAGGCCTATTAGCCGAACCGTCAGCCACAAGCAATCGCGAAAACCCATCGACCGAAAAGAAGAACAATCGATTGGGAAAAGATACTTGTTTTCAGTCCAGTATGCCCTTAAGACCGTTGTATGGAATAATTGGTGATGAATAAATTATATACATTGATGGTCTGTGTTCGATGTTGCTATATAAGATATGGTGTGATATAATGTGCACATGATTTGAGCACATTGCACTGGAAGTAAAATTTAACACTACAAAAAACTTCAGTGAAACGTCGCGGTAGGAAATCTAACCAGTAACCGTCTTCACGATGAACGACAGCACGAGACTCTCCGCCGACGTGCCTGGTACTCAATGATGTGGAAGCAAGACGACAATATTAAAAATAATCTGGAGCTTCGAATCTAGACTAAGCGCTGTAATGATGTGTGTCGACAAAATAAAGTTATGCTTAAGGAAGTCGATGGGTTAAGAGCAACTTGTATAGAATGGATACAACCATTTTTAAGGGATTTGTGCATTGGTTCCGTTGTTACTCATGGACTTGCGTTTTGTACCAAAAAATAGTGATTTGTGCAACAACTGAGCGTTTTTTCCTGCAATCTATAAAAGATACTTCGGATCTTTGCAGTCATCCGTGGACCAATGAAGAAAGTGTTCCTTTCTTCGGGTAAGGATTCTTTACAAGAGTGTTAGTAGTCATTTGAAAACATGAATTTCTGGCTTCTGTGCTACATGGCCGTTTTTTGAAAGGACCCTTTTGTTGCGTTGTAGTATTCAGGACCAAATTATGTTTCTCATCCCTCGCGCGCTTTCATTGTTATCATGCGTATAATTCGCTCAAAACACGAAAGGCATATGGACGTGTAGAGGAAAACCAGTAGTACCAGAGACATGCGCTTTATCTAGCGTTTCTTCTGAAGCATAGGAACAACTCCGAGTTGAATACCAAAAGTCGAACTTCACATGTGGTCCGCCTAGGCGCCAGAAACAATAGCCGTACTGAAATCGTGGGCAGCCCTCATAGCCTGTGAGTTGGCTAAAAGTCAGATGTCGCCAATGTCAGTCAAAATTCTCTGCTACGCTTCAGTGGAACAGTTTTTTCAGAAATTAAGCACCAGCGTTGGAATCACCAAAACTTACGCTATGGAATGGTTACTCATAGTTCCAGAGAGTAGTTCTGACCTTCGAGACATGTGTGCGTCTGTGAAACACAAATGTTCAGTTTCTGCTACAGCGCTGTTAAAAGAGCTTCTCTAAAAAGCAAACACAGCATATTTTCAAAAGAGCGCCTGATACTTGGAAATATAATTGTATTGTGGATGCTGGGACGCTGTAAAAAGGCCCTTTCAAGAAAAGCCCAGTACAAAATGACATCAAAAACTGTGCTGCTAAGAGTTGTAGTAGGGAATCAAAACAGTAACCTCCTTCCCGATGCCGGACATCTCTATCCACTCGATATTACGGATTGCTCGTCGCCGCACGCAGCGGTACTCACATTTTTGAAGTTCACCCGAAAAGCCTCATGGGTTCTAAGCTTTGACGTTTTCGTCACTTGCTTCAGGTTTTGTTATTACCTCGTAATAGTTGTGCGACCATTTGACTCCTCATTTGAGTGATTTTTTTTCGGGGATAAAGACATAATATAAATACTGTCAGAAGTCCAACTTTCTACGCAAGGTAGGTAAAGTGGTAGAAGTACTAGTAATTGGGCTGATGTTTCGGCTGCCAGCCTTCCTCAGAACCTGGGCGTTTGTATTATTAGACTATTTGAATGATTTAGAGGATTTTTTCTACATATTTCTTGGGTCACCTTAAAAAATTAAGCGAAGAAAGGGCACGAAGTCTTGTATGATGTTGAAGCCCTTCCAGTTCATTTTGGGGCTCTTGGCGCTTATCCAGAAAGCCTCAAGAGATTTACGTGTGGATGTCTGTGATTCCTGCGGCAGAATCGCATCAGTCACATCAATATCTTTATATAGAATCTTGAGCGGCTTACCAAAGAAATCTCCAAAGATACTGAGTATTGAGACACAACTATTTTGGATCTATTCAAGACGAGTCCAGAACGAAATGCTTTTCTGCATAAATAAATGTGTGTCAAAACAACATTATTGTGTTCAGTATCTGGAGAAAGGCCTTTGGGGGAGGATAGCAAACGAATCAACAGCTATTCGCAATGATATTCGGCGCAATATCAAAAATAATCTAAAAAGGAAATTTGGTCGTCTTTAATTGAAATCAAAACGGAGAAGTGACGATTTCCGCGATAATATCGACAAATCCGAAAATCACGGCGCGCTAAAGTCACTGTGTTGGGTGAGGTAACGCTTCCGATGATGCTCGTTCATTATTGGAACTGGGTAAAAGTTTTGTACTTATTGACTCGATTCTAAATTTTTCCTACGCAGGATCGTATGCAGTCTGCAAGAGCCTCAGAATCAACTGCGCTTCAAGACTAAATTAGAAGGCCCAGGTAACGAAAAACAAATAGTGGTCTATCACATATTTTCCTCCCACAAGCTTTTACAATGAAGAAAAAAACCAAATAGCAAACTGGACAATATTTTTCGCGTTTTTTGAACAAAGCTCTGCAAGTATTCAACCACCTTCGGCACAAAAATTTGGGCTTCTACATAACACACAAAAACAAGGTCTGTACCAGATCAGGGAGCTCGAAGGATCAAAATCTATCAGTTTGGCCGTAGTGATAATGATGCGGAACTGAAGTACTTTCAGATCAGTTAAATGTCGAGATAACGGATAAGCATCTTCAAAATGTTGCACTCTATTGTCCATCCTATGAGAAGAAATCTAAACGCCTATACCAAAAGCTAAGCAAAGAAAAGGTCAACATGGCAAAGGCAGCGGGATTGAAAATTTCAGTTATCCCTCGATTTAAGAATAATAAACCAATTTGTCCGATCTTATACCTAGTCATGAAAACACGTGAACAAGCATCTACTGGTGATCTAATGTCAACCGATCTATCAACATATAAGATTAGACCTATCACCAGTCGTATAAGCGGACCCACAGAGAGAATGACGTGGTTTCTGAACCTTATTTTTGCTCAGATGCTTAAATTCATACCATCCCATTTGCCTAAAACTCAAATGTTTCGAGATCAAACGTTGCGCACAATCAAGCAACTTGCACGTAATGCGGTTTTTTTATGTTATCTCACTCTATGCAAACGTTTCAAATGGCTCTACATTGCAAGCCATTTTCGAACTTCTTACAGAAAATGAACAAAAAATAAATATGTATATCTCGATTCAACAAATAATGGCCCTCCTGATACAATGTCTTAGTTGTTCAATCTTTCGGTGATCGGGTAAATATTTCACACAATTTTACACAACTCAGGTGATTGGCCATGGGTTACGTTTAGCACCCAGCCTTGGCTTCGTTTTGATATATAAGGCGGAAGCTCCAGTTCTTGTTCACCGCTCATTTCTCTACTGCGGGAATAAAGACGACTGTTTCAATGTCTGTTCCACATAACAAAAAACGGACAAATGTTTTGAAGTCTTGAACGGACAGTCAGAGGACAAAAAATTTGGACAAGAGAGTCGAACGGGAGCTGGCTTCAATTGTTAAACATCCAGTAAAGCTCTCAGATAGTGGCTATAGTACAATACAGTATCGAAAACCATGTAACAAAAGCATTTTGGTCAATCACCTCTCCCCTCATCCTTCACCCATGAAAAAGTCGCTTGTTAAAAACTTGTTATGAACGGCTAAAAATGTGTGCACAGAAGAAGAGGAAAGGAACGAGTCGCTAAATTGGCATGACGGATAGCCATTTCCAGTGGCTACAAAACATCAGCCACTAGAAAAAATTCGAACAAACGAAATTAGTAGCGCGGTTAAAAGGTGCCTAGAAAGATGCTATGGCTATTTCAAAAATTCCGTTGTAGTTATTGAAATCACACCTCATACGCCACGCCATGAGCTAATCCGCAATAGACTTTACGATCGAATGTGGAACATCAAAAACTGTATAATCTGTCCTGAGGGAAAGAGGGGCATTGTATGAGATTGTGCATAATTTGTTCAATTACATGTAAGGAATGCGGGGAAGAATATATAGGCGGAACGTTTAAACCGCTTTTCATCCTCGTAAAAGAACCCTTGAATAGCAAACCCAAAATCGATAAAAAGGCAACTTTTGGGTTTACATAGAGCAGAAAAACACAACAACAAAGATTCCGATGTGACTGTCACGATCCTAGCGCAAGCTTCAAAAACATACATGCCAAAAATCTTGAGAAATTTTGAATAAACGCCAGAAACCCTAAAATGAACTGCAAGGATGAGCGCGTCACCATTGCGCAAAACCTAGCCCTTTTCTTCATTTGATCTTTTCACCTGATCTAAGCATCATATAAACAAGATCCTTCGAAATCTTTTAGATGAATAGTACTGCACACGTCCAGGCTCTGAAAAGGTGGGTCGCCAAAATGTCAGTCGTATCACTACTACGACTACTTTACCGACCTTGCGCCACTTAATCAAGTAGTTTTTTCGATTTCCAGACGTAAAATTTATGTTTATTTTTTTTAGGAAGTAACAAGTGTATCGGGCTGTACAAGCCCTTATCAGACCACATGACATGTTGGTTCAGATAATGATGCAGAGATCTATCGAAATTTGAGCGTAGTCTTGAGAAAACACTCGAAATAGACGTATAATATGATAAAAATACCAGTCAAAGAGCAATCTAGTGCAAACCACAGCAAGTTTTGCGATATTTTCACCTGACAATCAGTGTAAATCGTTCGTCTCCAATACTTCTCTGTAGGGAGACCAGGCTCTCGAAAGGATAGACTAGTAAAAAGATTGAAAGACGACGTCTTCCGCCCGACTGACGAGTCTGTAAAAACGAAATACGCGTAATGAGCTGTACAAGAGCCCTTACCAGACCACATGACATGTTGGCTCAAATAATAATGAAGAGATCTGTTTCTAGTTTGATGGAAAGTTGAGACGAAGAAAATATATAAAGTTCCTTAGGATTTGGTCCGATCAAAATTCTACGGTGTAACTCACAATAGTAAAACGTTGAGAACGTGGTGAGAAGAATGCTGCATTTGACAGGAAATCATCGTTCGACTGCTTTTAAATCAAACGCTCAACTTGCTCGCATCTCAATCGAGCAGAGTGGTTTCTCAAAATTTATTGCAAGATTTCTCAACAAGGTAATCCTTTTCAAAGACAGATATGAATGTAATCTCGGTTTTTAACGTAGGCGTTCTTCGTTCCAGATTGCGAGAGTACTAGTAACACCAAACGATCCTGCTGTGCCTGTGAATGCTCAGCTTGTGCTATGGATTCTTTAGCAGGACCACTGCTGTTAGTTGGATATAACTATTCTCTCCGTTTTTTCTCATGTTTCATAAGGATTTTCGAATCGTTTTTGTTAGTCGACCTCTGTTCGGCCGCTTAGGAAAACGTATTTTTTGGATGCTCCAAAAATTCATCAATTATTGGATTGCTCAGATCTCGAAAAGTTTAGAATTTTTCTTTATTGATTGCCGCATTTTACGCAACAACAAGAATAATATTATGTCTTGCATTCAAACACTTCTAGCTGAGCAAAGCTTTTTCTTTAGGCTCTTAGTAACCATTCAGTAGCATATATCTGTACAATTCCAAAGACGTATTTATATTTCGAAAAGGACTTTGTGGTGAGCTGTAGCAGCCAAAAGAACGTTAATGTCGTGTGACGCGACTTTAACACCAAAAAAGCGAGGTTTTCCCGCGCCAGATTTGCGAAACCCGGTCTTCTTTTGGTTGTTAGAGCGTGCTAAGAAGCCCTTTTCAAAACAAAACACATCGTTGAAGTTGCGAGATTCAAATTATTGAATGCTTGCGAATAGTCTAAGGGAAAATCTTTGTTAGGCGAGAAAAGTTTGCCCAGGAAACACGATGTTATTTTCGTTGTTACAGAGCAACAAAGAGGCCATTCAAAAAAATTAAATACATTTCTGGATTGTTCGAGATTTAGGCCATTGAATGACTACTCAAACTTTGAACAAAGCTTGAATTTCGCTTTTTCCGGGAGGCTAAAGTGGGGAAAGGTAAACGGATAGCGCAAAAGTGCCGAATTTTCTCATTTTGTCATGCACTTCTCTAATTTGCGTTACTTGTAGATGCAAGCACTACGAAACCGAGAAAATTTTTTCCCGAATGATAAGTGCTTTTGCTACATGAGTTATTTTAATGTCTTAACGTGTGATTTAGTAAAGACAATAAAAAATTTTTGAAAACTATTCAAATACTCCAGTCTAAATGCAGTTTTTTTTTGTGCATTATGTCTGCATGGTACCTTTTCGACTATGTCGGTAGTACACTGATCTGCTTGCTTTAAGCTATTGATCAATTTAATACTTCGGAACACTGCCATTTGCGCTCTATTTAGTCTTTCACTAAACAGATGTTTGACAGCCTGAATTTCGGTGTTTCGAATACTGTGCGTGTTGTTTAGAACGCCTTTCTTATGTGCTGTAAGAGCACAAACAGAACTGAGTTTCATATTTGGCGAACAATTAGCTCAATTAAAGCGGTGTTTAGTTGGCTATTTGGGCGACATATCGCAAAGTTGAAACAGCAGCGAGGCGGCTATGACTTTGGGCGGTTTTATAAATTTTAGTACTTTATTTATATCATGAACGTAATTAGTTATGGCGACAGAACAGGAAGATTAGGATTGTATTCCGCTTTCCCATGCTTAGGTTCAGCCTTCACGGGTTTACTTGGCAACACAAAATGGAAGTTAAAAGCTCAAGTCAGTGAAACGATAGCATAGAGTTTCTTCTATAATGATGCCAAAAGTTTGGAAAATTTCCAAGACACAATAAAAGTTTTAGGTAAATAACTAGAACACGTCTGACAGTGCAAGCTTAAGTGTGAAACTCAATTTTGTTTTGCTGTCGCAGCCTAATAAGAAGGTCTTTTCAGAAAACAAGCTAAGTATTGGATCGCCGAGACGTTAGCTATCAAATAATCACTAAAAGTCATAATAAAATTGATAGATGCCTTCTCGCGAAAAGGTGACAAATGGGTTACGTGAACGAAAAGTATAAAAAAATAATTGATAGTGAAATTCGTTATGCCTATTATAAAAAGAGGAATTGGAGTCAACTAATATCTTACAGCTCTGCTGTTTTCTGCTTGACGGCAGGAGATCAAGATTAAGTTCCTTTGCTGGACAAGAACGTTCCACCGGAGTGTCAGTTGTCATTCGAAAGCTCAAATTTCTGCCTTGGGTCATAGGTGGCCGTTTTTTGAAAGGACCCTTTTAAGACATTGTAAAATTCAATATGGAGTTATATTTCACGCGACCACACGTTCTCTTTTTCTTATCTCGGTCATATTTCGTTGGACAAAATTCCTCCCTTTTACTGCATTACATATGCACTACAAAAAAAAACTTTGTTAGAAAACCCACTAGGTCTTCTAGAATATGTGTACTGCGTATTTCCGTTTTCTCATTATTGACACTTGACATTCGCTGTCCTGGAGACCTTGCCTTTGGAAGTGGACAATTAGGGAATTTGTGGGTCACTTTGAGATCATGACGAGAGATCACTGACGAAGAGAGAATCCGTAAGTAGTCAGCAAATGATTCGTCGCTCAGAATCCTGCATTACACTTTGACGACGATAGGAGGTTTTTAAGAGGTCGAATTTATGTGGAATGGTCCAATCGAATTCTACGGGCAGCACGTACACCTGATATATGGGAGCTGATTGTAGAACAGACATGTTCAAGGCAGTTAGGAGAATGATGAGTTGGAAAAGAACTTCAGTGTACAGGAAAGACGAATACGCAAGAAAAGTTGAAAATCTGATCAATTCCAAAAACCATCGTTTCCCTAATAAAATGTACGGATTGTTGTGATCCATGACGCTTTTCTTATTAACTTCTTGACGACCATATGTATCGTTTTCGGTTCTTTGCGTGGCGTCGAGCACGCGGCTGCCGCTGCGAGCAGTGGCGGCTATCATCACAAGCTTCGTTGGAAATTGAAATTTATTTGTTTGATTGAAACTCTTAAAGCACATTATTAGTAATAAGTGATTAAAGATCACAAAAAAGACTTTTAGAGAGGATTTTTGGTGAAGAAAACGTCTATCTTCCAAAAAGCATTCTATGGTCCAGCGAAAAAATCACATCCTATGGGAAGATAACTTAGTTTCGGTTGTCAGATGTCACCTTTTTCTTTCATTTTGAACTTTGTTATTGCATTCAATTGATAGCCTGGAAGATGCCGATTCTCAAACTAAGCTCAATCTGTTAGGGACTTCTAAATAACATTTTACGTGGCGAAAAAAGATAAGCTTATGCTTTCCAATGTCCGTTATTCCACAACGGATATTTTGGCATTACATAGTAGAATTTTGGTGCCAACTAAACTTTCTCGGTATGAAAAATTGGAATGCCGTTAGGGCAGACTTCTATTAAACGTATTTTTAATAGAAAAAACATTCAGATGGTCATGAAATGCCTTTACTTTTATTAAGAATAGCGTAGAGTGCGGTTGCACTATAGAAAAAATACCCGTGCTTTCTTCCTTTTTCCAAAAAGAGCCTTTTCACCAAATTATTATTAGTCGTTCGCTAGGTTCAGAACTGGAGATTTTGCAATGAGCTTAGTTTCTGAGGGTACGAACTAATAACTAAAAAGAGAATTACTTTTGCTTTCGGAGTAAGCTGTTTCAACTTTGCAGCAATGTTTTAGGATAATATCGCGACTTTTGATCCAGGGAAATTCTAATTTTGATGAAATGTTACAGAAGAGACTTCTATAAAGAATAAATAGTTCCATAGTGAAAACAACCTCCATGCGTCGAAAATATTCTATGTTTTAACGAGGAAACCACATTGTCCTGAAAGGGAGCATATTTTCAGCGCTATATGGTATTGAATATTACTCGGGAGATTTCTACAAAATTGTTATTAGTAGAAAGAGCACCTAGTTATCCAAAAGTTTTCAATTGTTTAGTACGAACTGTGCGAAGTGCAGTTACATTCTGTGAAATGTGCACGTGCATCGTTGCATGTTTTACATAAAAGATATTTTCACTAGACTGCTAGTAATCAATCAGTAGCTTGGGAGATGGAAATTCTGTACCAGGCTTGTTTCACAAGAAACCTTCTTATTCGCTATAGAAGAATCAGGTGTGGAGGGACTTTCAGTTTTCGGCCGCAGTTAGCATCGACAAAGTTCGCAGCTCCGTAACGAAGACGTGTCCAACTCCTCTTTGCATCCGTGAACTGTATTCGTAGAAATTTACAAGGCCAAAGTGTGAATGATTCTGTCGTTAACTAAAGGTAAATCAAAAGCTTTAAATTTTGTTTGAACGTGTTAGGTGGAAGTCGAAAGAAATTATTCGATGAAAGAATTTCTCCCACTGGTGAAAACCATACCGATCGGAAGCAGTTGGGCAACACGGAGGTCTTTGTTTTAGTGTTATACGTCTGACCACCTATATGCGGTTACTTCAGAGTTTTTGGGACAATGGTAACTTGATCGGACGCATAAAGTTTTCTTGAGGACATTCAACCAAAAGGAACACTTAGAGTGCGTAAACGGCGCGAATGTCCAGTGTCAAAATCACCACGATAAAATGTGCTTGCAGTACGGAATAAACACGTATAACAAAAGGTTATGTCCATAAATCGATAGAACAAAACTTTTTGCAAATTCAAAAAGGTTTCAATTGCAGGAATCTACTAATAATTGAGAAATTATTGAGAATTATTGATGAGGTTGCATCGCATGCAGAAATGAAGCAGTTTCACTGCTAAAAGATTTTTATCCTAATTTTTGACCTCGGAAGAACAAGCTGATGAAAAGCTTGATTTTTTCATTATTATTCATATGCGACAATGAATGCAAACAAAAAATTGTCAACATGAGAAATAAAAGATGTATATATGTGATTAACAAGATAGCATAAAATTATTCAGTAACAATATGAAATACTCCATTTTAGCAAGTATCTGGCTTTTCCCTTGTAAAGCGGGTTCCTCAGAGAAATAATCGGCGGTATTCCTATTGCGTATAGCTTTGATGACACCTCTTCTATCACCTCGGATAAATTACTAGCATTTTATAATCTTTTTAATAACGGTTAAAGTAGAAATTCTATTAGAAGATCGCCGCATCGTAACTGTAGCTCGCGCTCTCGCAGCGCAACCATGTTGCGTGCCACGCCTAGATTTCAACTTGGTCGTCAAGGAGTTGAAAACTTATTGAAGTCTTCTTCGCAATATCCTATTTTTGTGACAAGGAAGTGCACCAACCAACCGACCAACGAAATTGTAATTTAATTGCCAGGAAAGCGCACTGTGAAGTTTACACAACTTTTCAACTACTCCAAAAGCTATCCTCTTTTTTCTTCGTTGATACTGCGCACTAAGGAGACTTACCTATTAGTAGAAGATCTTCAACATCAGTAAGAGTTTCGATATTGGGGGTGAAGAAAATGCACTCTCTGCGAAAAAGTCGTTCATAAATTAATGAATGCGAACTCTGTCGAGGCTTATCTCGGCTAAATGCTAGGAACTTAACCATAAGAATTGCTTCTAAAACCCATTAAACATGTTAAAAGTTGAGCGTGCACTTTATTACAGGGTCATAGTTTCCGTATTTGAAGTAGTATTTTTAGGACAAGTAGATTTTCTTCTTACTAAAATTTTCTTATATAACCTTCCTTAATGATACTCTATCTTTATTAGCTTTACGCATGAATAAAGTTTTTTAGAACCTTAATTTTGTTATATAACTGCCAGCAAAGCTCTCTGCGAAGTTCAAATAACAAGCTAATAACACCGTAAGCATATGCTACTTTCTTTTCGTTAGTGAAGCATATTATGAGCGTTTTCATAATAGAAGCTATGTATCAAAATAAACCTTTCTCAAGCTATCTAATGACTACAGAAACACAGACAAAATAAAGAAGAATTGTTCAATAGCAGTCCAAAAAGAGCTCCATGTTGAAATGATGCGCTTCTCTCATCGCAATCTTGAATTTTTCGACACTCAATCGCTCTATTTACCCAAAATACCTATACAAAGGTCTCTTTAACTATTTTTATTGTTCTGTAGCAATAAAATAACTCTAACACATGAACCAGCTCATCAATATTATGGAGTACCAGCAAAGCGTGAATCATTCTGATGTAAACTGCAATCTTCTTTTCGCTCTTACAGCGCACTGTGCTAATCTTCCAAAAAAACGAATAACAGCCTAGACATCGTTGAGATTTAAGCTATAAAATAGCGTGTCAAAATATGCAAAAAACTGTTCACAAGATCCAGCCGAGCAAACAAGCAATTTGAGTGTTGAACATAATAATATTTTCGCTGCTATAAAAAGGCTTTTTGAAAAAATTAAACACATCGCTAAAATAACAAGGCATGGAGCTTTCAAATTTTACCTAAAGTCTAAGGAGTATGTTTTGATAAGCGAAAAAGGAAACAAGGGTAAACAATCGTTCACCTAAGTTGGTGTACGCAGTCCCGAACGAGTTAGAAAAGCCAAAATGGCGAAAACTTTTTACGCAGTCTAATACACGGTTAGCGTTTGGATTTGGCTAATTCACCACTCATTTCATGCTAGCTCAGTAGCTTGGAAAGCGATGATTTGAACTGTAGGCATCTGAGAGCGCGCAGGAGCTGCGGCATTTTGAAATAGAAAAAAATTTGGATTGTTTTGGAGCGGGAAAATGCTATGCGAAAATGCGAGAATCACGTATGTCATAAGGCAAGTGCGCAACAATTTTCAATGTTGGCATTATTCGGTTGTCGCCAGTTATTTGGAAGCTGTTTTTCCTCACTTTCTGAGAGCTTCTACATTTCTCGTAGCAGATTATAAACAAGATTTTGTTATTTCGTCTTGTCATTGGTGGTTCTCAATTTATTTTTGTTCTGTCAAACAAATCAACTATGATGCTGAAACAGTAAACTTTCTAGTTTAGATGCGAACGTAAATTCCTTACTGCTATTACAGATTATTAGATACATTGAAGGAATAACCAATAAACTCTCCAATTGCTTCACTCTTTAGCCATTATCTCCCAGTGACTTCCGTTCACGTAACGAATGGTAAACACTTCCACTTATGACACGCGAGCCTTTTGGCTAATGGTCGTTTATGATACTCGTCTGGTTTATTTGTCATGCTGCTTCGTCTCAAAGTGCACTCCATGATGGCAATCAAACGCCTTTTCAATCTGAGTTGTATCAGTGCTAAGACTCACTTGCACATGACCGTTCCACATGCACTTATTTGCCTTCTAATACTACCAATCCTCTCTCTTTGTTCATCGTGCGATGTTGTAGAACATTAACTGAGATGACTCAGAGTTACCTGTGCGATTTTTCGTGACAATATTTCCGGAACACACTGACTCTTCGTCACATTTAACCGTCATCCATTTGGATTAATTAATAATTCTGGCATCAAATTGAAGCAGTCATCCATGCAGAATAATGAGAAATCGAAGCCCATAAAATTATCAGGTAAAGTCGGCACTAACGCTTTTTATTTTCGAGCTTATAAGTAAACAAGTTCGAAAGATCGCACTACAATGTGTTGCAAGAAACCAAGCAACGGCAACATACTGGCTCATTATCCTTCTTATCCTCCCGCACATAAAAAGAGCGAGTGCGAGGAGCATGTTTCCAACCTGCACCAGTGTCTTCACTTGGAAGGAGCAGAAGGGGGGTTAAAAATAGATGTAGTTCATCATTTCAGGGACTACGGGAGGGTAGACCTTGAGGTTAATTCTAAGAGAAATCGTGCTCTCTAGCGACAGAAGAATAAAGCTCGTCTTTATCAATTCATGAGGGGTGCTACACCTGCATTCAACTTTGTTTCACAACTTTGTTTGAGGTAACTGAATGTATGTTCGGCCTCTGCAGGGACTCGCGGTGGCCTCTTCTTATATTGGTTCAATGCTGCTTATCATCCCAGACAAGTCTACGGCCGCTCTGGTAGCAGTTAACTAACGCGGGAAAATGGCTGACTTGGTAAACCATGAGCGCGAGATCGAGCATTGACCTTGCATGTACACAGAGCACCTTTAAACACTAAGCCAAGTGCAACCCTAATATGGTAAGTCTGACAAAGAGAAGGTCTCGCCCATAATGTCCATTATCTCAGCGCAGTAAGTGTTCCTATAAAGCTCTGTCAAAAAAAAGAAGAATAAGCTTAGAAAATTGTTAATCGGTGAGTGGAAAGGAACCGATCTTCTCTAGAAGCCAGCCAATTCGTAGCTGTCTGCAGGATCGTCTGTGTACAGTGCGACTTGCATATCATGCTGCGATGGTAGGGATAGGAATTGCATAAGTTTGAATGTCGTTTATTTAGTCTCTTGTAGAGGGCGAAGAGGCAAATATATTGGCAAGATAGGTAGATCACTTGGATATCATTTCCCATAGAAATACAAAATTTCAACGTAATTTGCTGAAATGTTCTGAGAAATTAAGGAATTCAGAAATGGGCCACAAGGAGAAAAGATTCGTTATGACACGTAATATGACGCAGTAAAGAATGCGTAAAAGTTTTTGTCATTTTCTTCGGATATTTCCACAATAAGAAATCCCGTAGAATTAGATGAATTTTCACACTTGAAGGAATAATCAATTTTACTAAATCAGGAATTATAACAATAGACAAAAGTGTTCATAGCAAATTTTCAAAATTGCCTCTTTTAGGATCTGTACATTCGCAAAATCACTTACGAAAATTCCAACGATGTTTGTACACGACTCCACCATAATTTCGTCCCAAGCGCGTGTCAAAGCCGTTTTATACGCGTTTAGGCTGGTATAGCAAGTAGCCGAGATTTTATCCTCCAGCATGGATCACACGTAGTAATTCAATGGGCTCAGATACAACCTGTTTGCAGGCCAAATATCCATGCGTCAAAAGCTTAGAAACTGCTCTTGAGAAATGGCGATCGGTGAGCGGACTGAATGCGCAAAAGCCCAGTTGCGCTGAAGAGTAGAGCTTTCGACGCCAAAGTGTCGAGTGCTCCAAGGGGCCAGTACGCCCGTAATACTTGTGCTATTAAGTGGCAGCGTTGATAGTGACGATTCCGTTGATCAAAACCAGCGACGCCTTTCCGGTGGCATAGATTCCGGCTCAGACATTACAAAAGTTGGAGAATAAAAGCAGCATATGTCTTCTATCGCTGCGGGCTTCTGCTGTCCCTTCTCAAAGAGTTGACGTCGATTCTGGCTAATGTGGGGCGGTACAACAGTAGTTTTCTTCTTATTCTTGAGAAGTACCTTCGACAAATGAGCATCAGTGATCAAACGAGTCATTCGTTGAGCTTTGAGATGTGTTCTTCTTTCATCTTTTTTTTTAGAAAATGAATACAAGCTATCTTGTAACTGCGCATTTTCAGTTCATTCTTGGCAGTGTTTCGTATGCTCCGGCCCCTGATCCCCAGCTTTTCGTGCACTGTATCATCAAACGCACCTAATTTCGTTGAATTTGGAGCGAATCTTCTGAGTGTTTACAGGAATAGTCTAGGTGGTGTGGTAACCTTTTCAAGAACAGCCCTTGGTCCATCCAGTCGCCTTGAAACGCTTCAGAGCTCCGTGAGCACTTACTGGTTGGAAAGCAAACGATTTTGACAATATCGGGCGTTTTTATTCGTCATGTGCGTCTCAACTACTGCGATAGAATAAAATTTGCTATCCTTAGCCTGAGCACATCTGAAAAAAGACAAATATATAGAACAGCTTCTACACTAAGTTGGACAGCGAATTTAGAAAAATGTCGCAGTCGGAATGCGTGCTAACAGCCTCGTTATTGCCCATCAAGTAAATCAATAAGACGACCCATCAATGCAGACAATTATGAGTTTATCTCGAAGGGTATAAACTAGTTGGTAGAGATCATCAAATGAGGAATCAAATATTAGTAGTTTTGTTAGTAAATAGGTGACAAGCAATTTGTAGGTTCATTTTCAAATGAAATATTTGCCGATGCTATAATCATGCCGCGCTTACCACTTCTCCTAAGCTTTCCCTTATTCGCTTTTGCATTAAAAAAACAAGCGAGCGACGAGTGCAGGCAGTAATGATTCTAGCTCTATAAAGGTTAATTACCCCAGTTTTGACGTACAAAAACACATAGACGATAGCGCTAGCTCAGTGAATGCCTTTTGAATAATATGTTGGTTGAGATCGTTTGCACCTAGTAACTATTGCGAGTTTGAACGTTTTGTGTGGTTTTGCTTTACCTATGTTTCTCGTTTAACAATATGCTCAATCGTAGCGAATAATGATACCCACTGCGTCAAAGCGTATTGCCTGAATAAGCAAGTATTATTAAGATGATCAAACTAAGTGAGGTGTTCATCCTCGTAGTAGTCATAAGTGATAAGAAAACTAAGATTTGAGAAGCATTATGTTTTCTTCTAAAACGTTCCTCATGTTCGAAGCCTGTCATATTACTATAGCATTGTAATCTTAATGTTTTTGTTTTGTAGCCTAGTGGGAGCATCTCGCGTTACTTCTTGAGACGAACGATTTCTTTATACGATGCTTCTGACTACGCCATGCCTTCTCAAGCTAAATTTTATATCCTCAGTGTTCTTCCACCTTTATGGTTGAAAGTAGATTACGAGAGGTTGAAAGGAGAAAAGCAACTGAAACATTAGCCAACTCTTTGAAAAGTCTTAGAAGTGAAGGTTCATGGGAAATTTTACTCGTCATTTGAGAAGTGTTAAACGATATGTTCATTCCTTTAGGTTTCTTCTGCTATGGCTTCTCTCCACTCTCTGTCTCCGCCTTTTCAACTCAGCAGTTCCTTTGCCTTAGTAGACGACTCGGAAAGCTTATTGTCACGTAAGCAAGATTAAAGATCCTACTCTGCGTTAGTGAACGTGTAGTAGAGTAGGCTGATTCCAAAAATACTCCACATCTCGTAAGTAAGAGGGAAAATCTAAAGGTCGCACCTATGTCAGTGATCAGGAATCAGAAACGTGATTGCTTACTCCAAACTACTAAAAATGAGGAACGCCGAAGATGTAATGCGTTTGGACGACGTCCGATGAATATATGCGCTGCGCTGCTGGTGATATTCTTCGCAATATGAAACGCAGAACGAGAGGAAGAGCGACTAAAAGGTAGGGCTAAGTCCTGAAATTTTAAAAGAAAGATATGTTCGAAATAGTC
This sequence comes from Parelaphostrongylus tenuis, assembly GCA_019055375.1. Taxonomy (NCBI): domain Eukaryota; kingdom Metazoa; phylum Nematoda; class Chromadorea; order Rhabditida; family Metastrongylidae; genus Parelaphostrongylus; species Parelaphostrongylus tenuis. Next base: position 30,682 of record JAHQIW010006417.1, read on the forward strand.
CCTAATCCTAGTCCGAACCCACATAGTTAGTCTAACCCGTGGCGGGGAAACGTGAAAGATCTACTTAATCCTATACGATTCGAAAGAGGGTCAACGGCGCGAGAGATGACACAAGTGAAAACAGAAGTAGGTTTACAAATAAGTTGTAGAGCATTTTGAAATTTTGTAAAGACAGCTGCGGTGATTAATATCAGAAGGTACATGAATTTCAAAAAGACGTGACATAATGTTCCATATTAACGATAAAAATAAATCCATTGACGTTGAAATTTATGCATACCTTCTGATCACGCATGTATATCCTTCATATCGCGTTCTAGATCTGTTTAAGGGGCATCGCTCACCACAAAGAGGAATATAGCAATGCACTTTCCTAATAATTATTTTGAACTCTTTGAAGACGGCTTGCATTGCTTTGATACACGAATTTTCAAGATCTCTTTTATTAAACACCAAAAGTTTGACAATTTTCGTAGTCAATCGATGGCTCGAAAAGCGACGATTTCACTACTCTGTTTAGTTTTTTTCAGGGCCCTTATCGCAGTGTGTTGGCAAGGGGAATACACTGCTTCAGCTCTAGTATTCATTTAACTCGACCGAAGATGTGAACGGATTCTTGGTATGGTTTTGGTAGTCATTCGATAACCTGTGAAAAGACTCTCACATTGAAAATCTGCTGTAATATTTTGATGTATTTGATATGGGTGGGTGAAAACGTGTCATGCCTATTTGCGACATAGATATCGCTATTCTCATATTGTAACATTCAAACATTTTGAATGACATCTAAAGGCTTCTATCTTTCAGTAGAGAGATGTGCCGCTGCATCAAAGAGTTTTATCGTGACAAAATATTTGATTCAATTCTGGGGAAAGATTGGGTAAGTCAATTCGAACGAAAGATAGCTCACGTAGCGCACCCATGGTAAACGCCGTGACATGCAAAGGGATGACTTTTTACTACGCTTTAGCAGCTTATTTTGCGGCCTTTCATGAGGTCTTTTACCCACTCGAGGATTAACTTTGACGGTCAAGCGGCGTCGCGTCGCCGCTTGCGCGGCATTCCTAGACGAGGCATCTTCGTTTCTGCGCGAGAATCACACGCTTCCTTTGTGTGTATTCCACGAGCGCCTTCATTCTCACAACACGAGACGAGCTATTCCAGTAGTTAATTGACAGCGAGAAAACTGAGAGTCAGAACAAAGGACGGCAAGAGTAATCCTTGGATATGTTCAACCAAATCCTAAAAGGTTGGCTGAAAATCAATGAAAATGACAAGATTATGCGAGATCAACCACATAGAAAAGCTTGTTTGGTGAAAATGATTTTGCAAATTGCAATAATCACTATCATTGTCGTTATCATAATAATTTTCGTCATCAATATCATTGTCATTATTATTATCACAATAGTTATCACTATCATTATCGTTATCATAGTTACAATTATTACCATTGTACCTTTCCTTCGAGTACTTTATTAAGACCATGCTCAAATTTCAAAAGATCCTTTCATTATTATTTGAGCCAACATGTCATGTGGTCTGGTAAGGGCTATTGTACAGCCCGAGACACGTGTTTCGTCCTTACAGACTCATCAGCCGGGCAGAACTCGTCGTCTGTCAATCTTTTTATAGTCAGTTCTCTCGGGAGCATCACATTCCTTATAGAGAGTTGTCGACGACTACGTTTTACACTCTATGTCAAGCGAAGTTTTCACCTAACACAGAGTGTTTTCGCACTCGGTTGCTTGCTGGCTGAAATTTTTATCATATTATACCTTTCCTTCGAGTGCTTTATTAAGACCACGCTCAAATTTCAATAGATCCTTTCATTATTATTTGAGCCAACATGTCACGTGGTCTGGGTTCTGCCCGGCTGATAAGTCTGTAAGGACGAAACACGTGTCTCGGGCTGTACAAGAGCCCTTACCAGACCACATGACATGTTGGCTTAAATAATAATGAAAGGATCTATTACCGTTGTCATTATTGCAATAATTATCACTATCATTATCGTTCTCATTATCACTGCCGTTATCAATCTGTAAAGGTGTGTGTAAAACTGCATCAGTATACACTATTTTCTCGACTTTGCGATGGTTTGACTGAATTGGGGCTCACTCTACTAGTAATCACTGCTGATAAACAATATTGAGATATTGGAAGCGAGATGCTCACTTCCGAAACGTTCCCTTATATTTGCTACCTGTTATATTAGTAGAATATTGTAGAGCTAATTATTTTCACATTTGTTATTTTCCAGTCCTGCGACTTCATCGAACAGATGAAATTCCTTGGAACATGCTGTCGACCACACATGTTCTGTCTAACAGATATTTCAACTTCCAGAAACAGATTTTTCAACGCATACACATTGAATCGAGGTCGAAAACCGTGATTGAAGGGGGAAATATGGATGAGACACCAGCTAAAGCACTAGATATTGCTGGAAGACGTGAAGGTCTGGTAATCTGACGTGATATAAAAAATGTTAAAATATGTGCAAAACTTGAACCTCAAACATGTGTAGATCGCGTATTCTATCCATTTCGGAAGCGCGGACTACCCAGGTTCAGTAACAAGGCTCTTACTTCCCCATAATGCTTTCTACGATACAAGGTATCGGATCTGTCAAACTATTCCAACTATCTGTCATTGAATTGTTCGGATGCCATACGATGTAAGAAAAGTTATTTCAACTCACACTTAACACAATGCAGTGGAGGGCCTCTAATACACATATTATAAGTCTTCAGAAATTGGGCACCACGTGCTATCATGTGGTGAGGAAGAACACCTCGGGCATCCTTGTCGCAGAACAACGAGATAGGTGCGGTTTTTTTTTGTTGCGCTGCTATTAAGGGAAAAGATTATGTTTTATATTTGAGCGTTTTCGCTGGACAGAGTTCTTCCTTTAGACTTTTGATAATTATGCAATAACTTAATCTCGACGATTTTAGAAATAGATTTAGTTTCCATCAATGACTTTTCAATGCGCTTTAGTAGTCAAAAGAAGATTGGGTTTAGTAAAGTTAGATCACACTCTTTATTTGCACTGTTTTAATCTTTTGAGAAAAAAGTATTTCTGATTTTTTGAAGTTTTGGTGGTGAATCGATAGCTCAACTTTTGATAATGTCAACTATTCATTTAATTTTCGAAAAGAACTTTTTGAAGCGATTTAGCAGCTGAAAGAAAATTGGTTTTCGCATAGTTGCATTATTCTTAAATTCAAAAGTCCTACTGTTCTAAATCTCTGCATGTTAAATGTAATGTGGAATTGAGAAGAAGAAAGGAATAATGTGAAGGGTGAAACGGATGAAATGTGGGAAGAATCTTATAGAGGATAAGTGCGAGAAAACCAATTGAACTGGAAAAGTGCTATGAGATACACTGTAAATAGTAATAACGGCTCGTTAGTAATAATTACACTTTAGAAGAGTATTTGCTCAAAAATGAGATAAGTTTGAGATTTAGAGTGGATACAATTTATTTTCATGAAGCACCGATTAAAACATAGCTTCATTGCATTCTAGCGTTAGCGACGGTTAACAATTGTTGTCTCTTTAACTAGTCGATATCTGCTTGGTCAACACATGAAAGCTAAGCTTAACATCTGAATGTGTCTTATCAATCTGTATTTCTAGTTTCTTTGATTTCTTACGTTTGAAATACTTTTAGTTTTCGCCCTGGACTGTGACGGTTTTCTATCTAGAAAATGGTCAGATTGAAGTCTCTTAGCCTGAAATAAAAGACAAAAGGCATCTCTAACTCATCACCGGTATCATCTGTAGTCCCGTTGATCGTTGATCGTCGAGTGACTCGAGCGGGTACCAGCAAGATTTCCATTGTTCCCTATCGCGTGCAAAAGTAGCCCAGTGGGTCCACCTCGCTCTATGGATTCGCTGAGCATCATATCTTTTTTCTATACCTTGTGTGAAGAAATCAAACCATCGAGTCGGTGGTCTTCCTGTAGAGCGCTTGATGTCCCGAGGAATCCTGAGTTTCTCTAAAGCCTTCGTGGAATATGTAACTTTTGAGCCGATACGATATTTTAGCGTGGAGTTGCACCAACCACTGGCCACTAACAACTGTGATCCGAAATTGCTAGACGCTGAAGAAAGGTTAGAAGGTCTCTTCTAGAAAACCTAGAGAAACAACTATGGCTGAAGACGCAAAAGCTCAAAGAAGCGCACATGAAGCCCCATCAAGCCCATCAAAGATTCACTTATTACTAAACCAAGTTTTCTGCACTCCTGTACTCTGAGAGGAGTGTTTCTAAAGACAAAAGCCTTCCGATGGCTTTCGAACTCTCAACTTTGATAGCTCCAACGTGAAGATGTTGTATGAGGTGATTCGAGGAAGTTGTTAATGACGGTGTCTTTGATAGAGCTATCCTTAGTCTCTGCTATCGACTGCTTTTTTACAGACCCGCTCAAAAAGATTTAATCTGATAAGGATATTGCATGTTTTGAGCCGATAGGTCTAGTGCTATATAAGCGCCTATTTCGTCCTATTGGGACTCATCAGTAGCACCCTCCCTCGGTTCCGTGATCCCTTGAAGTGAAATAATCCTTTAAAGAAATCGACGCCGAGTAAAAACTAAGCACCCAAAGTAGGATGATGGTCCCAATAGGACGAAATAGGCGCCTATATAGCACTAGACCTATCGGCTCAAAACATGCAATATCGCTATCCTTAGTGTACGATAAGGACTCGTCTCCTCACTACGACCATCCAAAATAAGGTGGAGATCCCATCTAAAGATCCAACATAACACAAATCTACTTCTGCGCACCACGGCAAGTCACTATTCAAGATTTTGCGCTAAAAATAGTAAACAATTGTGACTTACAAACGAATATCATGGTTACCACACGGAATTGTAATTTGGTTCATTGGGAAATAAGTGTACTCTCCTAGGAGTCCTGAACTTTCAAAAAAAGTTGCAGATTGTAAAGATTGAACTGATTCCAAGTCTTTCTGCTCTAGAGTCGGTATCATCGCAGACACTGTATCGAAATTTATTAATAGTCTTATTAATCTAGTTATCAACTATTAGTGTTGATAGTAAAACATTTTTGCGTAGGTCTCAATCCGTTTTATTGAATAACCACCTTCTATGGTGAAGATACATGTAAATTTTCGAATTAAAAGCTGTATCTCTGTGCGGATCTTTGGTTTGACATCTTGATTGTGTGTCCGCGTTCGAAAAGAAAAATTCAAAATATCTTGCATGTCGTTCTCAGTCATGTCGCTTTATGACGCGAAAGAAAGCGCAGTCATTCAGACATGACTCCATGACGTGCTCCTTCCCAGACTCACTATTTCAGCTCATACACTGTTTGCCAAATAATGTTAAGCGATGTGCAAAACTGTGACGTTAGACAGGACTCAAGACCACACTTCATTCTTTCCGGAGGGCGTGATTAACCATTTACACTGTTCCACTGCTGTTTTGCCATCACTCTTTCTGCTCTCCAACGCATCATTCTGTCAACAGGCAGCCACCAGCATCACTTTTAACACTGTGTAAATCGCGGTCTGAATTTTGTAAATATTTATACAGATGAGTACTGAGAAGAAGAAGTTGAGATTATTCAACATACCTTTCTCAAAGAGTAAAAGTTCTGAGAGGCTTGCACGAGTGCACGTGACGTGTTCACAAGCGAAAGATAAGGAAATTAAGCGCAAATCGAAAGCGACCGTGTGTCTCCCAGATATGCAGGTAGAATCAGGAATAAACTCTTTCTGTGTAGTTAGTTTGCATACCATTACTTCTACCTGTCAAGATGGCCAATAGCCTGCAATCAAGCAGCTGATAGATACGTGAGAGGCGGTTAGGAATAGTCTAAATATAAACTCCTCCCTGCCCTCACGTTGAGACTGGCACTATTCGCAAGAGTCCAAATAATACGTTCAGCGCTTAACATGCTATTTGCTGGTGTCAAAAGATAAACACTGAAGAAAAGGTGGGTCTTGCTCCTACGATCTTTGAAATGACCTGATATGACAGTGTAGGAGAGGAGGATTATGGAAGGCTCGCTAAAATCTCAAAACCACATCAGACTGGTGAAATCGTACCGAAGTAAGTTGACCATCTGTATTCATAAGGCTGCAACAAATCCATAATAAATGACTCATTTATACAGACAGGTAGGACGAGGTATTCCGCCGATGAATTGACTAAGACGAGAAGGCATCACTTGTTTCACGTCATGACACCAGATAGAAAGTGTTTTTCGAAACATGCGATGACACAGATGTCGGAGGCGTTGGCGTTCTCGTTGAACAAGTTTGTGTATTAATATTAACTCATTCGGACAACTTATACCATGGTTACAGTGCGTTCCATCTGGGTCAGTGCTGTTTCACATGTTCACAAATTCGCACCAATGCCAGGCTAAGACGAAGATAAAGTCGAAGCGATCTACATGTATTTGAAAATTCTTAGCGAAAACTATACATTCTTTTTTTTATCGTGTCGTCTAAAACTATCCATGGTGGATCATAAATTCACAGCCTCGCTTGAACTGGCCGCCGAGGTACTCTTCTACTGGAGAGCACTACAAGGGAATAGAGTGCACCTTAGCAGAGTGAAGGAGACACTAATCCGACAAATTCAAGCGTTGAAATCTCAGCTACATGTAATTGAAACTTCACGTCCGAGCATGTAAAACGCTGAAGAGAAGAGGCAAAAGTTAATTCAAACAAAAATCAATAGATAATTTATGAGTTGTAAAAGCAAAGGAGAGCTATCGCAGATTTCACTGAAGCTTCGTCAACCTGGAAACCAAGACGATTGCGCTCCGATGCGTGATGAAACAGTCACATCTTCCAGAATGGGATGTAGAAACCATTCACAATTCTTATTCCGATCTCTTTATTAGACAAGACCTCTTACCGTTAGATGAAACGAATAAGGATATATCGTAATTTCATCGACTGCCCTTCTTAAATTCTACATGTTCTTTCATCAATGAGAATCGAACAACAACTGGTCCAGGCACTGTAAGACGAGGACACGTGAATATAGTATTGCCAGTTCTCATTAACATGCTGACTCGACCATTCACACACTGCCTGTAGAATAGAAGGTTCCTCGTCAATAGTAGAGCAGATAGATAGTGATGTTGTTTGAAGGGAAGATCTTTATGATGCTGGCAAATATGGAACCATCTGCTTGCTGTGAGTCTGTAGACTGTTCACTAGGGTATAGACTGGCCGATTCTGGGGAACAACTGTCATACGAACAAGCAGACTTGTGATAAAGATGTAGTGGCAGAGTTCACATCCACACTATAACATGCTTTACACGTTTCGAGAGAGCAAAGAGACCAATCGGGTTCATTTTCATTGATATGAAGAAAACATCTGAATCATTCGAAGCAGAAGCAGTATGAAAGCTCTGTACGACAGCGATATCTTCACCCAAGACATAATGGCCTTTCGTAAAATATGTAGATTCCGCAACCAAAATTTTATCATTCCATAACAACCTCACTATCAACGTAAGAAGAGTTGGCAAAGCAATGCCATCTCATCTGAACAGCTATCCATCGGAGCTCTCGCGTACATCAGAATGAGGTAACATGGGATTGTAAATAGACATACGGTAATGAGACTATTCTCGATTCTTTGACCATATCGTGCTTATGACACCATGCATCAGCTAGCCGGAGCAAGTGTTGATCGAATCCAACACTTCTTGCAAAAAATTGATTTTCGACTGAGTCGAATGAAAACGATATTGATGAGGAACGGATTGGATTTTGAATACCCTATTTGCGCTTTACGAAATCATTATCTTGAAATGCTCTATAGAATTCCCGGTTGTATCTGTCTGGATTGGGAGTCAGTGTGATGAAAAATGGCCTAGCTTCAGAGGAGAGTATGGGGATACGGGCGGTCGGGAGTGGTTTGAAAGCTTGAACGGACAAGAGGTGTTGTCGACTGAATTCCTCAATATGTCAAACACACAGTAAGAAGACTACAAAACCTAATCATTAGCTGCCTTCTTGAAGAATACAGAATGAAGACATGCTGCTCGACGACTTAATAAAGGAACTACAAAGGAGTGAAAATTGACCGTACAGCAATTGTTAATTATTTTGTTTTGCAAGAAAGATTAGGAATATAAATAAGCTAGATTTTCTATTTCTGATGATATCTATGGTAGGATTTTTTATTTGTCAACAGAGTACAAAACGATAACTAAGAAACGATTCCAATGACGATCAGCGGGATGACAGATGATACAGGCGTTGCGATGATTTTAGTTTCAGGGTGAAGACACAACTTGACCTTCATAAGCCTAATCCCTGGCGGGAAGGGGAGGATGCTGTGGTTGTGTTGCTCGGCGCAGCTCGACGCGGTTTTGATCCTATAGCCTCGCAACTTTCTAAAGAAGTTGATATCGAACGCCGAGGCCTGGCTGTTTTCGAGACTGCAAGGAGGCGTGATTGATCAGTATTCTACGACGTCCATGCAGAACGGGAAAAGCATTTTGAACACTAGAAGTACAGCTACTCGTACAGTGGAAAAGAGCTGTGATGACGAGCTAATTTAAGTGCTAATAAAAATGAAACGTGATTATATAACTGCTATACTATTGGATGTGTATCAAACTAGAACTATTACCAGATTTTTTCATGGATTTTAGGTACCCTTCTTTGGGAATTCTGTGCTTAATTATGGCAAGCGTTTTTGAAACTGATTATCTACCTGGTACAGCATGGACACTTAGACTGTATATGCTTACGGTTTTAACGCATCACTGTTTTTGGGAAATTTATGTTAACCACTTCATAATATCGACTTCTTGTTTGTCCTTTGGAGCAGAAGTTTTGCAGGTCGCCGGTCTACATATAGATAAAATGTTATCGATTGATGCAAAGGAATAAACCAGCTGATCTATTGCATATAAGGGCATATTGGTCTATAGGTGAGAAGAATCAAACTAATGACACACGAGTCATTAAGCTCATCGCAGTTTCTTTTCAAATTTATATGAGATTTAGTGATATTTATATGAATGTATGAGATAATCTAGTGTATCATAAGCACCTTCTTTTCCTACATACTCTTTGACATCACTGCTTAATCATTTCGTCAGCTACAATTCCCAGCTCTAATCAAACACAAATCGATGGTCACTCTAAGCCATAAATTTAAAGAGACACTGGGTGCCGATTTGGCACATCACTGTGCCAACCAAATTTTTATAATCTCTTGGTGATAGCCTGAGTGATACAATGATTTTTTGAGAATGTTTTTTTTTTAGCCCGCACTTGCTTAGTGGTTGAGTACGATGATGGCTTAGCAGACCTCTAACGTAACTAAACAAAAAAGGTTCGAATAGAATTGATCCCGCAAGTCCTCAGAGTTATGCAAGAGAATACTGAAATTCTCGGGCGGCACTCGAACCATCAAGAAGTCCCGAGATATTATGGGCAACGGATGCAGGTCAACGAATCAAAGGAATGAAGTACTGTGGTTTATATGAAAACACCATTTTTCGTGAGCAAGTGTTTGGCAGGGTGCAACGTCACTCTGATTAAGAATATGGAGGTGGGCTATCAGAAAACGTCAGTTGTATTTGCTGAACCTTGCGAGCATTTAAGGGCTAGAGGCATTTTTATTTGCTTTTGTAGTGTGACGGACCCACAAAGTAATACAGGCAAACGCTCCCCATTGAGCAATTTCATAGAATTTTTTGGGGTATATAAGCGTATCGAAATCATGTCAAATCCTCCAGAATGCTTCGCTCTTTACCTTTTTTCCAGCAACTCACCGACTTCTAACTCACTCACTAGTACTCTAGTTTAAATTTTTACACTTATCATGCGATAAAACGAAAAGTTTACGAATTAATTTGAGAATTTCTAGAGTGTAATTCTTACCGTCAGATTATGATCGGACTAGTCGTACATCTTTTTATCTTTTTGCCGTTAATATTCCTCATCACTACGCGCACCAATCCGTACCTTTTTATGCGCGGACATCCCCAAGCATGTATGACAACTATTGAAACCTCCTCGAGGTTCGTTTTGCTTAGAATGTGAACAATCTCTAACAGTTCTGTATTTTTTATCATCTGTGAAAATATGGAGTGTTAACATTGTTAATCAATAGCTAATTAGTTCAGCGACACTTCCAATCACCTTTAAATGTGTAGAAGAAAATCTCAACGTTGATCGAAGAGTTTCACGTTTTGTAATCTTTATCGGTTCTGCTGTCAAAAAGGTAATGTTCAAGATTTATTTAGTAATAAGTCAGCATTTAAAATCATTTTCAGAAGCAACTTTTTGTTGCTAATTCCACCTCTTATCTTTTAGCTCTCAGTTTTATGGTCATTTGTGCTTCAGAATATTTTCCAATCCCACCACGTCCTGTTTACGTTGAACGATTAGAGCAGTCCTAATGAAGCTGTTCATCACGGATACATTGCTGGTTTGACTTCATTCAAACTCATTTGACCTCCTGTTTATGCGAGGCCAACTAATAAGTAACAGATTCAACCGTGAACGATTAACTTCCTGAATTGTAAATGAGGACACAACCGCGGCTGTTTCACGATTATAATTGAATTGATTCAAACAGTAATTATATGGTAGATAAAAAATGTGAACTAATAACCAAGCTCTTACATGAAAAATTCGGAGACCACCGTGAATGATGAACGCTAGAAAATGAGTCGAATACTCGACGTGCTGGTACTTGCAATGAAGAGATCTGATGGCGAGAAGTGCATGCTATGATAATAAAATAGAAGGAGAATCCGTGAGAACTAAATCTTTACTTATTGAGCTCAGAAAACCAATCCTATCTTTACAGCATCAAATATTTTAATATTAATCGGCTTACGAAATGACTTGCGAACGCCTATAATCTCTTTGCAATAGTTCACTTTTACTGAGTTTATTAGCGATTCAACACTTGTTGATGTTTGATTATGGATTTTAGTCAAATTACTTGATGATATATATCACTTGATATAGCAAGGAGAAGGAGGAAAATGGACTACAGTATACCAGAAAGTCATGAAAGGGTTTAGAAAAGAATATCAGCGAAAGAAAAACAGAGGATTTAAGAAAGTAATTATATCGTGATGAAGGATTCAACTGCGTTGTACATGGCGCTTGCGGCGACTTTCATAGCTCAGCTGATGGTGTGGAATTGTCGTTTTATTAGTGATTGGTGTTAGTTTAGTAATACACCGTCTAGTAGGTCCTTTTGAGTGTTCTTCATGACATTAAGTCGATCCATAATCTTTGGCACTAGAACAATAAACACCAAACTCATCAGTCAGAAACAGTTAAAGTTGCATGATTTTGGTATGTTTTAGTTGCGCATTACCTTGCAAACAGTTTGATAAAAAAAAGTTACTTATGCTTGCCTTAAGTTTGAGCTGTCTTGGAACAAATTCGCTTGCTACTTATGCACGAATGGTGCTTTGGGAGAAATGCTATTGGGGCGGAGTGCAAGATTGATGGAGATTCGGGCGATAATACGGTTGCACAAAGCAAAACTAGAAAGTGGTTGCGAAGTTTGAAGCTGCAGAGAATATTCTCGAGGACCAGTCGTGCTCGGGCCGTCCATAGGAAGCTCCATTAATCGTGAGCGTCGCTTTGCTAACATTTCCCCAACTGGCCATTCATGCATGAGTAGCAAGCGAATTTCTTCCCGCGACAACTGTATCTTGTAACAAGTTTAGGCGGGCTGTGTAACAGAATATTATCAACAAATTTTGCGATTGGACGATGCCAAAATCATTCAGTTTTAATCACTTTTGGTTAATATGTTTGGTATTTACTGCCTTGGTGCCAAAACCTATAAAACGACTTTTATTAAGTTAGTTAGAAATAGATTATAGTTTCACTGCCACGTTGGCAGCAGTGGGTTCAGCAGAAGTATCGTCGGCCGGTCTGGTGTTAGTGTTGACATCAATGGGAGTACCAATTGAGAACGGATCGTTGCTGCTCGCCGCTGATAAGATACTGTGAGTGAGCTCCACAAATTCGTTTGTTCTAGCTCTGAATCTGCTCTCTTCCATCTTGAGTAGAAAACACCAAAAAAAGTTATAATGAAATTAACTCAATATTTCTTCCGTTCGGTAATCTCTGACCTCACTTTTTCGGACATCTAAACTTTAACAGTTGCACTTTCTTTGCGTTGAAGACCTTATAGCTATTTGTGCTTTCCATCAATAGTTTATTATGAAGTAGTCTGCATAGGTACCAACAAATTCTGCTTGTTTTTCTATGGCACCAAACTTTACATGGTCATCGTATTAATGCGTTTTTTTCTCTAATCTTCAATGAGAAAAAGCTATGAATATTCTGAGCTTCAGTGAGGCGTTAAGTGCGTTAAGTGTTTACCGAGCTTCCGAAAAGAAATCCTGATTAATTACTCTAATTGAGTAGCTTTTGCTGTAGATACAATCCAATGCCCACTTTGAGCGGCTATAGCTACACGAAGAATTCATGAGGACTTTACGCTAGAGATACTATTCACAAACGTGGCATATGCCTCACAGTTTTACCATTTTTTGCTTACAGTGGTTTGATCTAAAGAAACACTTAACGGTTTTGACGTTTGAATGCAGAAATCATGTTCGAGAGTCGGTCAATGTTGTCGGAAATTCGTTTGGCGCCGGCATTATTAATCATCATGTGAAAGAACACCTTCTAGCTTATGATGACCTTCATGCGGACGAATTTCGTTCGTAAATAGTCCTGTATTGCTCTCAAAAAATTGAAGCAAAAAAAAACTTAGCATTTTGAGTGTTTTATTTGCCAAAGACTCGAATGTTCCACTTTTTATTTGACATTTTCTGACTCTCAGATGGTGGCTTTCCACACATAAATGACGAACTTTCCTAAGAAGCATGCACGTAGCGCTTTTATTCAGTATATATTCATCATTTCCCACTTTACACAGTTTTGTCTCTTCTCCATGAAAAAAAAGTGTTCGTTATGGGAGAACACAACAATAGAAACTCCTCAGTAAAGTGGACGATTCGAAAAATGTCAAAAATTTGTTTGCGACGAGAAAGAGCTCCCTTTTGATCCTATTACGGCTTATCTATCTTACTGGCTGTTTGGAAAGCACAGGTGCAATTACTCCGTGAGCGTTGACAAGAATTGCATTGTGTAATGATTGTCATCTTTGTAAATACAGTGTACATTACCAACTCTGATTATATATACATATATATGTATATATATATGTATGTATATATATATATATATTACATTGACCATTCACTGCCCGGAAAGGATGGATGTGAGAAATGAAACATATCCTTCTCATCTTTATTTCTTCCACATCTACGCTTTCAGCCGCTGCTAATTGTGCTTAGGACATTCTGTGTTAACGGATTTCTATCTTTGCCCATTATCTCTGGAGTCAACCAGTGGAATTTTCTTGCTAATCTTTTATTGCTGGAAAGCCATCATCACAGGTTAGAGTTACAGCCCAAATGAAGGCTTTTGTTGGAAACAAATAATTCCGTGAAATCTCATGCAGCCTGCCTTCACTCACAAAGCGATTAGCATGCTTCTGAAAGCCACGATAATATTTCGCATTTGACTACGATGCATCTTATTTATTATTGTTAGTTCTTCTATCCTTTGCAAAATTTTCTAGGAGTCTTCTCGAGGAACTATTATACGTATCCTGACAACTATAGACTACAGGGATAATTATTCCCAATGAAACGAGCGCCATGATTCCACTGTTCATCGAAATCGGATGGCCATATCGTGCGTGAATGGGCTTTCAAATCGCTTTTACCGTTTCCTAGAACTCCTGCATGCCTTTCGTTTGCAAAGAGGACAAGAAGAGCTCCACAGTTTTTATGTGAGATATTTTTTACGATCTGCTGTGTTTGTGTAGAAAAAGGTGGCGCACTGCAATGTACCGTAACATGAGTTTACTCTTTGGTTTAAAGAAAGTCACTAAAGTCACCAGCATAGATGACTCTGCTAACGAAATTAATACTGTCTATGGCATTTCAAAAATAAGCTATGTCCCTTAATTTATAAGAGAATCAACCATGATTTTATGCTCGCTTATCATGCCACGATGTTCCAAAAAATTTGTCACAGACGGTTCAAAATACGTGAAACGTGTTCATATTTGATTATACAATTATATTTCATGGCCAACTGGCAACAAGAAGCCGGAGAAAAGTGATGGGACAAGTGGTGATAACAGGTCTAATGAAACTGGCTCATCCAAACTAAAAAACGCTCCTACCATGACGACGATAACTAATGCCAGATCCGTCAGTATGAAAACCTCCATTGAAATGCCAACAACTGTAACCAATCCAGCCAATGCAGGGATCCGTGCCTACGGAACAGCGCCAAACAGAAAAATTGAAAGACAAAAAAGCATTGGTCAGATTTAAAGAATCTTATGTTTGACTACATTTACCACACTCGACTTGTATTATACAGTGTCTATCTTTTTAAATTTTATTGTCCAGCAATAATGTGAAAAATAAGTTGAGCTTGATGCATAACTTCGAATTATCGTCATGTCTCTAAAATAGTAGCTTCAATAGTTTTCACAGGCGTGTTTGTTAATGTAAAGGTCAATAAACAATGCTTTCATTAGCGACAAAATAGCCTTTGCATTCTGAATACATCAAGCATTAGCTAGGAAAGTCAACGAATGAAAGGGAAGTAAGAGAACACAACATTTCTGTTTAACTGCATTCCGTATACATGTTTTACCGAATGCTCAGTTCTAGGTAATGTTGTTGAAAGAATTGGTATTAGACGGAATTTGACAGTTAGGCAACACTAGTAGCAAAAATGGATTGTTTTCATACTCTTTCCTAGTTATACTTTCAAAACATGCTTAAGAATAAATGGAGCTGATCAATTTTAATTCATAGCCCATTGATCTGTGAAGCGAGTTCCCTTTCATACCTTTGTGCTGAACACTATTAGCTCTTTAAAGACGAAACGGTACATTCGTACCGTGCTGCTTGACGTTAAATCTCACGCAGCTATTTCAAAGCAACGTCGCCTATTGTGGAAAAGTGGGCGAATCTCGAAAATTTAGGCGCAGGCAGCCAGCCATGCGTGCGCAGACATGCAGATGTCGCCCCTTGCGACTACCGCGCAAGTGACTGCGCTACACCGCGTGCCCATCAACGCTGATCCTCAAGGGGCCAAAATATTCTTCCATATACTATAGCCTTTGGCAATGATCCGATTAAGACAAAACCCTTAAAATCCTATTTTCCAACCATCTTCTGTCTCTCAGTAACCCTTTCTCTGCAACAAAGACGGAAATCACGCAAGACTCAGTGATAGCGATAACGTTCTATAAGCATCTCACCATTGAAATCATTGTTTGTCACAGCTCCACTACGTGTAGATCGGCAGTTTGTCTTCTCACGTAGCCGACTACAGCTAGAAGAAAAGAAACCTTGATATAAGGTTGGCAAGCAGTGCGTATCAAGATTGTAAGAGTTGCTGCAGACCTCAAGAAGTGGTCTAATCCGTTTAGTTTACAAGCAAAAAGTTTCTACATTACCACTAAGCTTCAAACGAGAGTCAGAAAAAATGTAGATAAGAATGCGCTCTTGGTAGGGGCAGCCAGTTCCTTATAAGCCAGAGGCCGCAATTCAAAGAAAATGGTAAGGTTATGCAAAAACGGTCACAAAACAAGGCTTCTTAGGTAAAAATATTTTGTAAATTGCAAAACAATGCCACTCCATCGACTACCTTTAAAAGTTTACCCGTCGATCTAGACTAGAACATTATTCATCCAGTACCAATTCACCGATCGCGGAGGGATGGATGAAAAAATCAAAAGCAAAACGATACTATTCCATCGATGAAATGTAGATTGAAGGTCGAATCAAAAATCAAGCCTACTATGAAAGTCTATTTCTCAAGCTGTCAAATGACTGCAAAAACAAACGACTAAAAAATAAAGAAACAGTTGTTATACACCAGATGGAAATATGTGTCTTTTCATAGGGATTAACTTTCTCGTTGATACATAAGAAATATAGAAGTAATATGGAACTTATCAATGCGTTGTCCCAAAGGTCTTTGGACACGCTGGCAAGCAGCTCTGCGTGTCTGTGCGAGATATCATGCTGTCTGCGTCTGTCTTCTCACAAGACGCTTGATTTCTCACGAGACCGGAGGCCGCATTACAGTACCTGAGTGAGATCTGACGTCGCGCGGTACGACACGAAACGTATCGTTTGGTCCTCGAAAGGATCTATAGATTAGAATAAGGTGGCAGACAAATATATATGCATAGATATACGCATACATACAGACATGCATATATATAATATATATAAATATATTCCCACCAATGTAGAGTGATGCGCAAAACTTTTGCCTTAGGCGAAAAGTAAATCCGCATCTTACTTTATCCTGGAGCGCGTGCTACTTTTGTCGAGCATCATGATCACAAAAACGGCGAATGACCATGGCTGTTTCTCTTCGCAACTCCAGTCATAGAGAACTTCGACATTATTTCACGAAACAGCAATCCCTATTGTCAAGCATAATCGGCACCGTAATAAGCTACAATGTTCAGTCTAGATAGACCACTGGCTTTCTTCTCTATCTGGAGGCACATTGTTTGGTTTTCTTGTCTTTCACTTTCTTCTTACCAGCTTGTACTTTCCGATATGCTGATTGACGTAAGAACAGGGGCTCGACAAGGCCATACAATATCTCCAAAACTATTAGCTTCCACCCTACAAAACGCCATGCGAACATTAGAATGGGACGATATAGGAGTGAAATCTGACGGCGGACAATTAAACCATCTTCGTTTTGCTGACGATATTGTTCTCATAACATCAAACACTAGCCAAGCGGAGCATATGTTGACCGATTTCGAAGACGCCTGTGGAAAGATTTTTCTTCAACTAAAACTAACGAAAACGATGTTAATAAGAAGCGGATAGGTTTCGAATGCCCCATTCACGCGCAACGGGACGACAATCTCCGAATGCTCTAGTTACGTCTATCTAGGTCGTGAAATCAACATGAAAATAGATCTAGCTCCAGAGTTGAGCAGGAGGAAACGAGCGGCTTGGCGAACGTTTAAGATCATCGAAGATGTAGTGAAGAGGACTAAGAACATGCAACTCCGTGCCCACCTTCTCGACTCGACGATTATCCCTATCCTAACGCATATAGCAGAAACCTGGTCTCTACGTAAGCAAGATGAAAGATCACTTGGCATTATTGAACCCGCAGTCGAAAGATCACTGCTAGGAGTACCCCGTAATTCGCAAACAAGGGAAAGGGTCCAAAGTTCCGACCTACGTCAAAGATGGAAAATCAGCTACGCCGTTCTACACTCCACGATATCGAAAATAAGATGGGCAGGACACGTGATGCGCTTCAACGATAACCGATGGACGAGAGCCGTTACCGACTGGATTCCTTGGGACGTCATCTAAAGGAAGACCACTGACTCGTTGGTCCAATTTCTTCACGAAAGCGATAGAAGAAAGATATGATGCTCAGCGAATCCCTAGAGCGAGGAGGACCCACTGAGCTACTCTTGCACGCGATAGGGAAAATGGAAGTGTTGCTGGCACCCGCTCGTGTCACTCGACGATTAACGGGACGAAAGGTGTTACAGGCGATGTGTGAATCCAACACCAATAACTTCTCGGACATATCTGATATTATTACGTGTCTCCTCTAAGCACAATTGATCAACGTACAAATGAAAGGAATGAAAGTGGGGCAAAAAAACCGCGGATTTATAATTTTCATTAAATTTCCTTCAGAAAAACGTATAGTCACTTTTTAGCCCTGAAATGAATTCAAGTCTACGGAATTATTGGCTTGAAAGCGTTTCAGTAAGCTGTGAAAAAGGAGGAAGACATTTGTGTTTCGCACGCGCATATTTCATGAAAGAGAGGCTCTTTCTCTGGACTTGTAGCGATCACTTGTTAGCATATGTCTCGACAATTCCAGCATTACGCGTGTTTTCTGGAAAGACCGCTTCACGGCACACTTATAAAGAAAATAACATTGAGCTTTCTTAACCGGCGCACTTGTTTACCGCTTAATCTATAGTCGTGTTATTTGGTAGCCGCACATTCGAGGCGGCAGCTCATCATAGATCGATCAAAATACTTCGGCTCTTTACGACTGCGGTGCGATTTTAGTCGTTCAATTGGGATCTTTTCTCCACTTCAAAAGAAAATCCTGACAAAACGTGAGACTGTGATACTATGAAATTTCCTCTACACATTTATATGCTCTTCGTGCTTCCAGTGAAGTAGTAGCAGAATTGCACTACCGATACAAAATATAATTTTATTTGAATTTTACAACGTCGCAGAAGGGTTTTTCAAAAAATGTCTAATATTGCAGAATCCAGAGAGCTGAATTTTCAAATGATTGCTAGCACTGTTATGAAAATTTCTTGTCAGGCGAAAGAAACTGTTTCTTCATCAATCGCCATCAAACATCCGAGAACCTTTCTGATTTCATGTTTATTAATCTAGTGTCAAAGCTTATGGACCGTCTTGATAATAGTGGGACAACCTGATGCATCCGTGTCGTTCCTTAGCTTCAACGAACGCCTTAGTGTTATTGTTCGGAGCGCTCCATACATTCCTTATAAATTTTTGGTGTCTTTACCTTTGAAAAGTTAGCAAGTTCCGAAGAACCTAAGGCCACATTGATACCGCTAATGAACAGTACCGAGTTGTCTTACATAGCTCAATAGCTGATTATTTGAAAATATCATTTAATCAACACTATAACTGCCGTTGTGATCAATGATATGCGACTATTTTCCGAGGAGCGAAAATATACTTTTCCCCAAGAACGAATGAAGATGGTAATCTACTAAGAAGCTGTTGTTAGTTTTGAGCTGGTTGTTATCTTCAAATTTTTCTTCTTCAGTTGCTGATTGAAGGCTCTGAAGCGGTGAATGAACGATAGAGCATTACTAAAGCTATACGTTGAACGTGGTGTCGGGGTCCTTTCGAACGTTCTCGGAATGTGGCGAGCCGACCTTACAATGTGGGCTGATTGGTCAACACATGAGGTGTCCGTCGTGACATCACTCTAAGTTGTCCTTTTTATTTGAATGGCGAGTGATCGTTGTGAAGCTGTGTCTAAATGTGTGATCAAGCTACTGGATCGTTTTATCAAATGCACAGATATGACTCCTGCGTTTCTTGCAGTTCTAAATATTAATCAATGCAGAGAATTTTTTAATACTAAAATCTATTTAAATATGATTTACACGGTCTTCATAATGCATCCAGCAGACCCTCGCCTTCACCGGCGATTCCGTCAAAAAAACGAATGAAAAACCGTTATAAAAAAATCCGCAGACATCGTGAAATTTTCGTCATTAACGGTAACATTATTCCAAGTATTAAATAATCTGAATGCTATTGAACAAAAACCTAGTAAGTGAAGTTGGCAAAATTTGGTAGATTTTTCTAAAATTTGCTACTTATTCCGTTTGACAGAGCACTTTTCGAAAGGCAAGATGCCACAAAATCCCCGAAACTGAGTAAAATTTTCCAATTCTTTTCAAATCGAGTAACCGATAGTTTTGCCGCAGCGGGATGTTCAAACTGCAGGATAGGTGGATGAAATGTCGTAATGTGGAGGGAAACTATTTCTATTAGCAATTCATCGTTTGCCTAAGCTTGAATGACGTATACAAAAATTTTTTCGAGGCATTTTGAACTTGCTGCAAAACTTTTTTATGAGCTATCACTTTGCTGGATAACCTCGGAATTCAGTCATAAATGTGGAAATCCGGTGCCGAGCTTTGGTGTGAATTCACTGTTGCACCGACTTTGCTGTAGTGGAATTTGCTTTATCGTATGAATTTTATTCATTCTTTTAATAACTTAGCATTTTTTAATTCTAATGTTCAACATCACGGAATCCTTGAGGATTTGAATGGACATAAGCGTAACTTAAATAGAGTATTGATAAATGTAAAGACGTAATTGTTTTTGAACACAAAAGCACATCCAAGTGTGAAATAGGACCATCAATTCACATACATCTCGATTAACACTGTTTTCTGCGTTGCAGTTACACTTAATCAATAGCTGGTCAACGCAATACCGCTTAAATAAGGAAGACGGGAACAGAGACTCATTTGTTGCCAATGCTGCTGGGAGATAAAACTGGAAAAAACATTCAACACCTTCCTAGCAAAAAAAACCTCACACATTTCCTAGTTACTTCACTTGCCTTGTCACCGCAAAAAGCTCTAATGATCTAAGCGCTGATCAAGGATCATGATATAATCATCGTTAGAGGTGATTGAATAGCGGTGGTCATCAATAAATCAGATCAAAGCATCTATCCTTCTAGAAATGTCTGGTGCGAATTTGATGATCCCGAGCGGTTGGAGATTTGGTGAGCCTGGGGTGCGAGGTTGAGAAACACATATGTGTTCTCACTTTTATTCTGTTAATAATCTAATTTGATAGTCGAAATCTTGTATTTAAAGACATGTCAGTGTAGAAGCTGTTCGAGAGCTAAGGTGCAAAAAAATCTACGAACAAGAGAAAAGCAGAGCGAGTGTCTCGATTGTGGATTGGGAGCGCACCTTCACGGAGAGAGCGGTTGTGATCCAATTCCACTTCACTTGTATCATGTTTCATGTTTTGCTTCTATCTCCGCAGTCTTAAAAAACCAAATTGCTCTACAATGTCTGCAGGAAGAACATATGACGGAGACAAATTGTCGACAAAGTTACTTAACGACGTCATACTACAATATGAAGAGACTCGCTGTGAGCATCTCACAATGCTGGTTACACTAGCTCTGCTTTTGAAAACCAGCCAAGGAGGCTTTTAAGAAGTGTATGATGCTTAGGACATAAGACGACACCCTACCAGTAAGGTACGAAATGTGTACATTTGAAGTTTTGTAATAGTCTCCTTGTGCATGAGAAGATTGGTTTTGTGATTTTACAAATTTCTTTCAATTGGATTTTTGTATATTTGGACGCCCTCTCTTCACAAGTTCTGCGGACCTTAGCTCATATTCCATTCGTTTCATCGTCTCGCTCATTTGATTCGCATCATAATGTCATCTCCACAAGGGCCATAGAAAATAGTTGGGCACATCTCCTTGCAATCTCAAGGATAATCAAGTTGAGAAGTTTGGGAGTAGTTGGGGTCAACTCAGGGTAAAGTTCAGTCGAACATCCATAACACTTCGACCAACGACCTTTTTCGGAAGATTGGAAAGAGATTTCAATGTAAGCAGTATTCTCGACGTGAGCTGATGTTTCGATAAAATCAAGAGTACTGTGTAAAATTTACACAGCGCTTGGACTTGTTATCAGGAATTCGGATGCATTCATAACGTCTAGCCGGCTTGCGCAGCTCTGATTTCGATCCGTTTCGATGATCTAGCAGATATACGTCGATGGCGAAACACAGATGTGCTGGTCATGTACTAAGAAAAACGGACAGCGAGTAGATGGAAAGCACTGTAGAGCAGACTCTGCGAGAATGCACGTATTGCCTACGGATAACACTGAGAAAGAACATTTCCGTGAGTAGAATTGGTAAGCTACGACTTTTCGCACATAGCGCTTAGACGTGCGCTGACCGCCATACTCATATCAATTCACCGATATGGACGATTGCGAGACGATGAAACGAATGGAATATGAGCTAAGGTCCGCAGAACTTGTGAAGAGAGGGCGTCCAAATATACAAAAATCCAATTGAAAGAAATTTGTAAAATCACAAAACCAATCTTCTCATGCACAAGGAGACTATTACAAAACTTCAAATGTACACATTTCGTACCTTACTGGTAGGGTGTCGTCTTATGTCCTAAGCATCATACACTTCTTAAAAGCCTCCTTGGCTGGTTTTCAAAAGCAGAGCTAGTGTAACCAGCATTGTGAGATGCTCACAGCGAGTCTCTTCATATTGTAGTATGACGTCGTTAAGTAACTTTGTCGACAATTTGTCTCCGTCATATGTTCTTCCTGCAGACATTGTAGAGCAATTTGGTTTTTTAAGACTGCGGAGATAGAAGCAAAACATGAAACATGATACAAGTGAAGTGGAATTGGATCACAACCGCTCTCTCCGTGAAGGTGCGCTCCCAATCCACAATCGAGACACTCGCTCTGCTTTTCTCTTGTTCGTAGATTTTTTTGCACCTTAGCTCTCGAACAGCTTCTACACTGACATGTCTTTAAATACAAGATTTCGACTATCAAATTAGATTATTAACAGAATAAAAGTGAGAACACATATGTGTTTTCTCAACCTCGCACCCCAGGCTCACCAAATCTCCAACCGCTCGGGATCATCAAATTCGCACCAGACATTTCTAGAAGGATAGATGCTTTGATCTGATTTATTGATGACCACCGCTATTCAATCACCTCTAACGATGATTATATCATGATCCTTGATCAGCGCTTAGATCATTAGAGCTTTTTGCGGTGACAAGGCAAGTGAAGTAACTAGGAAATGTGTGAGGTTTTTTTTGCTAGGAAGGTGTTGAATGTTTTTTCCAGTTTTATCTCCCAGCAGCATTGGCAACAAATGAGTCTCTGTTCCCGTCTTCCTTATTTAAGCGGTATTGCGTTGACCAGCTATTGATTAAGTGTAACTGCAACGCAGAAAACAGTGTTAATCGAGATGTATGTGAATTGATGGTCCTATTTCACACTTGGATGTGCTTTTGTGTTCAAAAACAATTACGTCTTTACATTTATCAATACTCTATTTAAGTTACGCTTATGTCCATTCAAATCCTCAAGGATTCCGTGATGTTGAACATTAGAATTAAAAAATGCTAAGTTATTAAAAGAATGAATAAAATTCATACGATAAAGCAAATTCCACTACAGCAAAGTCGGTGCAACAGTGAATTCACACCAAAGCTCGGCACCGGATTTCCACATCTATGACTGAATTCCGAGGTTATCCAGCAAAGTGATAGCTCATAAAAAAGTTTTGCAGCAAGTTCAAAATGCCTCGAAAAAATTTTTGTATACGTCATTCAAGCTTAGGCAAACGATGAATTGCTAATAGAAATAGTTTCCCTCCACATTACGACATTTCATCCACCTATCCTGCAGTTTGAACATCCCGCTGCGGCAAAACTATCGGTTACTCGATTTGAAAAGAATTGGAAAATTTTACTCAGTTTCGGGGATTTTGTGGCATCTTGCCTTTCGAAAAGTGCTCTGTCAAACGGAATAAGTAGCAAATTTTAGAAAAATCTACCAAATTTTGCCAACTTCACTTACTAGGTTTTTGTTCAATAGCATTCAGATTATTTAATACTTGGAATAATGTTACCGTTAATGACGAAAATTTCACGATGTCTGCGGATTTTTTTATAACGGTTTTTCATTCGTTTTTTTGACGGAATCGCCGGTGAAGGCGAGGGTCTGCTGGATGCATTATGAAGACCGTGTAAATCATATTTAAATAGATTTTAGTATTAAAAAATTCTCTGCATTGATTAATATTTAGAACTGCAAGAAACGCAGGAGTCATATCTGTGCATTTGATAAAACGATCCAGTAGCTTGATCACACATTTAGACACAGCTTCACAACGATCACTCGCCATTCAAATAAAAAGGACAACTTAGAGTGATGTCACGACGGACACCTCATGTGTTGACCAATCAGCCCACATTGTAAGGTCGGCTCGCCACATTCCGAGAACGTTCGAAAGGACCCCGACACCACGTTCAACGTATAGCTTTAGTAATGCTCTATCGTTCATTCACCGCTTCAGAGCCTTCAATCAGCAACTGAAGAAGAAAAATTTGAAGATAACAACCAGCTCAAAACTAACAACAGCTTCTTAGTAGATTACCATCTTCATTCGTTCTTGGGGAAAAGTATATTTTCGCTCCTCGGAAAATAGTCGCATATCATTGATCACAACGGCAGTTATAGTGTTGATTAAATGATATTTTCAAATAATCAGCTATTGAGCTATGTAAGACAACTCGGTACTGTTCATTAGCGGTATCAATGTGGCCTTAGGTTCTTCGGAACTTGCTAACTTTTCAAAGGTAAAGACACCAAAAATTTATAAGGAATGTATGGAGCGCTCCGAACAATAACACTAAGGCGTTCGTTGAAGCTAAGGAACGACACGGATGCATCAGGTTGTCCCACTATTATCAAGACGGTCCATAAGCTTTGACACTAGATTAATAAACATGAAATCAGAAAGGTTCTCGGATGTTTGATGGCGATTGATGAAGAAACAGTTTCTTTCGCCTGACAAGAAATTTTCATAACAGTGCTAGCAATCATTTGAAAATTCAGCTCTCTGGATTCTGCAATATTAGACATTTTTTGAAAAACCCTTCTGCGACGTTGTAAAATTCAAATAAAATTATATTTTGTATCGGTAGTGCAATTCTGCTACTACTTCACTGGAAGCACGAAGAGCATATAAATGTGTAGAGGAAATTTCATAGTATCACAGTCTCACGTTTTGTCAGGATTTTCTTTTGAAGTGGAGAAAAGATCCCAATTGAACGACTAAAATCGCACCGCAGTCGTAAAGAGCCGAAGTATTTTGATCGATCTATGATGAGCTGCCGCCTCGAATGTGCGGCTACCAAATAACACGACTATAGATTAAGCGGTAAACAAGTGCGCCGGTTAAAAAGCTCAATGTTATTTTCTTTATAAGTGTGCCGTGAAGCGGTCTTTCCAGAAAACACGCGTAATGCTGGAATTGTCGAGACATATGCTAACAAGTGATCGCTACAAGTCCAGAGAAAGAGCCTCTCTTTCATGAAATATGCGCGTGCGAAACACAGATGTCTTCCTCCTTTTTCACAGCTTACTGAAACGCTTTCAAGCCAATAATTCCGTAGACTTGAATTCATTTCAGGGCTAAAAAGTGACTATACGTTTTTCTGAAGGAAATTTAATGAAAATTATAAATCCGCGGTTTTTTTTGCCCCACTTTCATTCCTTTCATTTGTACGTTGATCAATTGTGCTTAGAGGAGACACGTAATAATATCAGATATGTCCGAGAAGTTATTGGTGTTGGATTCACACATCGCCTGTAACACCTTTCGTCCCGTTAATCGTCGAGTGACACGAGCGGGTGCCAGCAACACTTCCATTTTCCCTATCGCGTGCAAGAGTAGCTCAGTGGGTCCTCCTCGCTCTAGGGATTCGCTGAGCATCATATCTTTCTTCTATCGCTTTCGTGAAGAAATTGGACCAACGAGTCAGTGGTCTTCCTTTAGATGACGTCCCAAGGAATCCAGTCGGTAACGGCTCTCGTCCATCGGTTATCGTTGAAGCGCATCACGTGTCCTGCCCATCTTATTTTCGATATCGTGGAGTGTAGAACGGCGTAGCTGATTTTCCATCTTTGACGTAGGTCGGAACTTTGGACCCTTTCCCTTGTTTGCGAATTACGGGGTACTCCTAGCAGTGATCTTTCGACTGCGGGTTCAATAATGCCAAGTGATCTTTCATCTTGCTTACGTAGAGACCAGGTTTCTGCTATATGCGTTAGGATAGGGATAATCGTCGAGTCGAGAAGGTGGGCACGGAGTTGCATGTTCTTAGTCCTCTTCACTACATCTTCGATGATCTTAAACGTTCGCCAAGCCGCTCGTTTCCTCCTGCTCAACTCTGGAGCTAGATCTATTTTCATGTTGATTTCACGACCTAGATAGACGTAACTAGAGCATTCGGAGATTGTCGTCCCGTTGCGCGTGAATGGGGCATTCGAAACCTATCCGCTTCTTATTAACATCGTTTTCGTTAGTTTTAGTTGAAGAAAAATCTTTCCACAGGCGTCTTCGAAATCGGTCAACATATGCTCCGCTTGGCTAGTGTTTGATGTTATGAGAACAATATCGTCAGCAAAACGAAGATGGTTTAATTGTCCGCCGTCAGATTTCACTCCTATATCGTCCCATTCTAATGTTCGCATGGCGTTTTGTAGGGTGGAAGCTAATAGTTTTGGAGATATTGTATGGCCTTGTCGAGCCCCTGTTCTTACGTCAATCAGCATATCGGAAAGTACAAGCTGGTAAGAAGAAAGTGAAAGACAAGAAAACCAAACAATGTGCCTCCAGATAGAGAAGAAAGCCAGTGGTCTATCTAGACTGAACATTGTAGCTTATTACGGTGCCGATTATGCTTGACAATAGGGATTGCTGTTTCGTGAAATAATGTCGAAGTTCTCTATGACTGGAGTTGCGAAGAGAAACAGCCATGGTCATTCGCCGTTTTTGTGATCATGATGCTCGACAAAAGTAGCACGCGCTCCAGGATAAAGTAAGATGCGGATTTACTTTTCGCCTAAGGCAAAAGTTTTGCGCATCACTCTACATTGGTGGGAATATATTTATATATATTATATATATGCATGTCTGTATGTATGCGTATATCTATGCATATATATTTGTCTGCCACCTTATTCTAATCTATAGATCCTTTCGAGGACCAAACGATACGTTTCGTGTCGTACCGCGCGACGTCAGATCTCACTCAGGTACTGTAATGCGGCCTCCGGTCTCGTGAGAAATCAAGCGTCTTGTGAGAAGACAGACGCAGACAGCATGATATCTCTGCACAGACACGCAGAGCTGCTTGCCAGCGTGTCCAAAGACCTTTGGGACAACGCATTGATAAGTTCCATATTACTTCTATATTTCTTATGTATCAACGAGAAAGTTAATCCCTATGAAAAGACACATATTTCCATCTGGTGTATAACAACTGTTTCTTTATTTTTTAGTCGTTTGTTTTTGCAGTCATTTGACAGCTTGAGAAATAGACTTTCATAGTAGGCTTGATTTTTGATTCGACCTTCAATCTACATTTCATCGATGGAATAGTATCGTTTTGCTTTTGATTTTTTCATCCATCCCTCCGCGATCGGTGAATTGGTACTGGATGAATAATGTTCTAGTCTAGATCGACGGGTAAACTTTTAAAGGTAGTCGATGGAGTGGCATTGTTTTGCAATTTACAAAATATTTTTACCTAAGAAGCCTTGTTTTGTGACCGTTTTTGCATAACCTTACCATTTTCTTTGAATTGCGGCCTCTGGCTTATAAGGAACTGGCTGCCCCTACCAAGAGCGCATTCTTATCTACATTTTTTCTGACTCTCGTTTGAAGCTTAGTGGTAATGTAGAAACTTTTTGCTTGTAAACTAAACGGATTAGACCACTTCTTGAGGTCTGCAGCAACTCTTACAATCTTGATACGCACTGCTTGCCAACCTTATATCAAGGTTTCTTTTCTTCTAGCTGTAGTCGGCTACGTGAGAAGACAAACTGCCGATCTACACGTAGTGGAGCTGTGACAAACAATGATTTCAATGGTGAGATGCTTATAGAACGTTATCGCTATCACTGAGTCTTGCGTGATTTCCGTCTTTGTTGCAGAGAAAGGGTTACTGAGAGACAGAAGATGGTTGGAAAATAGGATTTTAAGGGTTTTGTCTTAATCGGATCATTGCCAAAGGCTATAGTATATGGAAGAATATTTTGGCCCCTTGAGGATCAGCGTTGATGGGCACGCGGTGTAGCGCAGTCACTTGCGCGGTAGTCGCAAGGGGCGACATCTGCATGTCTGCGCACGCATGGCTGGCTGCCTGCGCCTAAATTTTCGAGATTCGCCCACTTTTCCACAATAGGCGACGTTGCTTTGAAATAGCTGCGTGAGATTTAACGTCAAGCAGCACGGTACGAATGTACCGTTTCGTCTTTAGAGAGCTAATAGTGTTCAGCACAAAGGTATGAAAGGGAACTCGCTTCACAGATCAATGGGCTATGAATTAAAATTGATCAGCTCCATTTATTCTTAAGCATGTTTTGAAAGTATAACTAGGAAAGAGTATGAAAACAATCCATTTTTGCTACTAGTGTTGCCTAACTGTCAAATTCCGTCTAATACCAATTCTTTCAACAACATTACCTAGAACTGAGCATTCGGTAAAACATGTATACGGAATGCAGTTAAACAGAAATGTTGTGTTCTCTTACTTCCCTTTCATTCGTTGACTTTCCTAGCTAATGCTTGATGTATTCAGAATGCAAAGGCTATTTTGTCGCTAATGAAAGCATTGTTTATTGACCTTTACATTAACAAACACGCCTGTGAAAACTATTGAAGCTACTATTTTAGAGACATGACGATAATTCGAAGTTATGCATCAAGCTCAACTTATTTTTCACATTATTGCTGGACAATAAAATTTAAAAAGATAGACACTGTATAATACAAGTCGAGTGTGGTAAATGTAGTCAAACATAAGATTCTTTAAATCTGACCAATGCTTTTTTGTCTTTCAATTTTTCTGTTTGGCGCTGTTCCGTAGGCACGGATCCCTGCATTGGCTGGATTGGTTACAGTTGTTGGCATTTCAATGGAGGTTTTCATACTGACGGATCTGGCATTAGTTATCGTCGTCATGGTAGGAGCGTTTTTTAGTTTGGATGAGCCAGTTTCATTAGACCTGTTATCACCACTTGTCCCATCACTTTTCTCCGGCTTCTTGTTGCCAGTTGGCCATGAAATATAATTGTATAATCAAATATGAACACGTTTCACGTATTTTGAACCGTCTGTGACAAATGTTTTGGAACATCGTGGCATGATAAGCGAGCATAAAATCATGGTTGATTCTCTTATAAATTAAGGGACATAGCTTATTTTTGAAATGCCATAGACAGTATTAATTTCGTTAGCAGAGTCATCTATGCTGGTGACTTTAGTGACTTTCTTTAAACCAAAGAGTAAACTCATGTTACGGTACATTGCAGTGCGCCACCTTTTTCTACACAAACACAGCAGATCGTAAAAAATATCTCACATAAAAACTGTGGAGCTCTTCTTGTCCTCTTTGCAAACGAAAGGCATGCAGGAGTTCTAGGAAACGGTAAAAGCGATTTGAAAGCCCATTCACGCACGATATGGCCATCCGATTTCGATGAACAGTGGAATCATGGCGCTCGTTTCATTGGGAATAATTATCCCTGTAGTCTATAGTTGTCAGGATACGTATAATAGTTCCTCGAGAAGACTCCTAGAAAATTTTGCAAAGGATAGAAGAACTAACAA
Organism: Parelaphostrongylus tenuis; assembly: GCA_019055375.1. Lineage (NCBI taxonomy): Eukaryota > Metazoa > Nematoda > Chromadorea > Rhabditida > Metastrongylidae > Parelaphostrongylus > Parelaphostrongylus tenuis. Next base: position 59,787 of record JAHQIW010006417.1, read on the forward strand.
TAATAAATAAGATGCATCGTAGTCAAATGCGAAATATTATCGTGGCTTTCAGAAGCATGCTAATCGCTTTGTGAGTGAAGGCAGGCTGCATGAGATTTCACGGAATTATTTGTTTCCAACAAAAGCCTTCATTTGGGCTGTAACTCTAACCTGTGATGATGGCTTTCCAGCAATAAAAGATTAGCAAGAAAATTCCACTGGTTGACTCCAGAGATAATGGGCAAAGATAGAAATCCGTTAACACAGAATGTCCTAAGCACAATTAGCAGCGGCTGAAAGCGTAGTTGTGGAAGAAATAAAGATGAGAAGGATATGTTTCATTTCTCACATCCATCCTTTCCGGGCAGTGAATGGTCAATGTAATATATATATATATATACATACATATATATATACATATATATGTATATATAATCAGAGTTGGTAATGTACACTGTATTTACAAAGATGACAATCATTACACAATGCAATTCTTGTCAACGCTCACGGAGTAATTGCACCTGTGCTTTCCAAACAGCCAGTAAGATAGATAAGCCGTAATAGGATCAAAAGGGAGCTCTTTCTCGTCGCAAACAAATTTTTGACATTTTTCGAATCGTCCACTTTACTGAGGAGTTTCTATTGTTGTGTTCTCCCATAACGAACACTTTTTTTTTCATGGAGAAGAGACAAAACTGTGTAAAGTGGGAAATGATGAATATATACTGAATAAAAGCGCTACGTGCATGCTTCTTAGGAAAGTTCGTCATTTATGTGTGGAAAGCCACCATCTGAGAGTCAGAAAATGTCAAATAAAAAGTGGAACATTCGAGTCTTTGGCAAATAAAACACTCAAAATGCTAAGTTTTTTTTTGCTTCAATTTTTTGAGAGCAATACAGGACTATTTACGAACGAAATTCGTCCGCATGAAGGTCATCATAAGCTAGAAGGTGTTCTTTCACATGATGATTAATAATGCCGGCGCCAAACGAATTTCCGACAACATTGACCGACTCTCGAACATGATTTCTGCATTCAAACGTCAAAACCGTTAAGTGTTTCTTTAGATCAAACCACTGTAAGCAAAAAATGGTAAAACTGTGAGGCATATGCCACGTTTGTGAATAGTATCTCTAGCGTAAAGTCCTCATGAATTCTTCGTGTAGCTATAGCCGCTCAAAGTGGGCATTGGATTGTATCTACAGCAAAAGCTACTCAATTAGAGTAATTAATCAGGATTTCTTTTCGGAAGCTCGGTAAACACTTAACGCACTTAACGCCTCACTGAAGCTCAGAATATTCATAGCTTTTTCTCATTGAAGATTAGAGAAAAAAACGCATTAATACGATGACCATGTAAAGTTTGGTGCCATAGAAAAACAAGCAGAATTTGTTGGTACCTATGCAGACTACTTCATAATAAACTATTGATGGAAAGCACAAATAGCTATAAGGTCTTCAACGCAAAGAAAGTGCAACTGTTAAAGTTTCAGATGTCCGAAAAAGTGAGGTCAGAGATTACCGAACGGAAGAAATATTGAGTTAATTTCATTATAACTTTTTTTGGTGTTTTCTACTCAAGATGGAAGAGAGCAGATTCAGAGCTAGAACAAACGAATTTGTGGAGCTCACTCACAGTATCTTATCAGCGGCGAGCAGCAACGATCCGTTCTCAATTGGTACTCCCATTGATGTCAACACTAACACCAGACCGGCCGACGATACTTCTGCTGAACCCACTGCTGCCAACGTGGCAGTGAAACTATAATCTATTTCTAACTAACTTAATAAAAGTCGTTTTATAGGTTTTGGCACCAAGGCAGTAAATACCAAACATATTAACCAAAAGTGATTAAAACTGAATGATTTTGGCATCGTCCAATCGCAAAATTTGTTGATAATATTCTGTTACACAGCCCGCCTAAACTTGTTACAAGATACAGTTGTCGCGGGAAGAAATTCGCTTGCTACTCATGCATGAATGGCCAGTTGGGGAAATGTTAGCAAAGCGACGCTCACGATTAATGGAGCTTCCTATGGACGGCCCGAGCACGACTGGTCCTCGAGAATATTCTCTGCAGCTTCAAACTTCGCAACCACTTTCTAGTTTTGCTTTGTGCAACCGTATTATCGCCCGAATCTCCATCAATCTTGCACTCCGCCCCAATAGCATTTCTCCCAAAGCACCATTCGTGCATAAGTAGCAAGCGAATTTGTTCCAAGACAGCTCAAACTTAAGGCAAGCATAAGTAACTTTTTTTTATCAAACTGTTTGCAAGGTAATGCGCAACTAAAACATACCAAAATCATGCAACTTTAACTGTTTCTGACTGATGAGTTTGGTGTTTATTGTTCTAGTGCCAAAGATTATGGATCGACTTAATGTCATGAAGAACACTCAAAAGGACCTACTAGACGGTGTATTACTAAACTAACACCAATCACTAATAAAACGACAATTCCACACCATCAGCTGAGCTATGAAAGTCGCCGCAAGCGCCATGTACAACGCAGTTGAATCCTTCATCACGATATAATTACTTTCTTAAATCCTCTGTTTTTCTTTCGCTGATATTCTTTTCTAAACCCTTTCATGACTTTCTGGTATACTGTAGTCCATTTTCCTCCTTCTCCTTGCTATATCAAGTGATATATATCATCAAGTAATTTGACTAAAATCCATAATCAAACATCAACAAGTGTTGAATCGCTAATAAACTCAGTAAAAGTGAACTATTGCAAAGAGATTATAGGCGTTCGCAAGTCATTTCGTAAGCCGATTAATATTAAAATATTTGATGCTGTAAAGATAGGATTGGTTTTCTGAGCTCAATAAGTAAAGATTTAGTTCTCACGGATTCTCCTTCTATTTTATTATCATAGCATGCACTTCTCGCCATCAGATCTCTTCATTGCAAGTACCAGCACGTCGAGTATTCGACTCATTTTCTAGCGTTCATCATTCACGGTGGTCTCCGAATTTTTCATGTAAGAGCTTGGTTATTAGTTCACATTTTTTATCTACCATATAATTACTGTTTGAATCAATTCAATTATAATCGTGAAACAGCCGCGGTTGTGTCCTCATTTACAATTCAGGAAGTTAATCGTTCACGGTTGAATCTGTTACTTATTAGTTGGCCTCGCATAAACAGGAGGTCAAATGAGTTTGAATGAAGTCAAACCAGCAATGTATCCGTGATGAACAGCTTCATTAGGACTGCTCTAATCGTTCAACGTAAACAGGACGTGGTGGGATTGGAAAATATTCTGAAGCACAAATGACCATAAAACTGAGAGCTAAAAGATAAGAGGTGGAATTAGCAACAAAAAGTTGCTTCTGAAAATGATTTTAAATGCTGACTTATTACTAAATAAATCTTGAACATTACCTTTTTGACAGCAGAACCGATAAAGATTACAAAACGTGAAACTCTTCGATCAACGTTGAGATTTTCTTCTACACATTTAAAGGTGATTGGAAGTGTCGCTGAACTAATTAGCTATTGATTAACAATGTTAACACTCCATATTTTCACAGATGATAAAAAATACAGAACTGTTAGAGATTGTTCACATTCTAAGCAAAACGAACCTCGAGGAGGTTTCAATAGTTGTCATACATGCTTGGGGATGTCCGCGCATAAAAAGGTACGGATTGGTGCGCGTAGTGATGAGGAATATTAACGGCAAAAAGATAAAAAGATGTACGACTAGTCCGATCATAATCTGACGGTAAGAATTACACTCTAGAAATTCTCAAATTAATTCGTAAACTTTTCGTTTTATCGCATGATAAGTGTAAAAATTTAAACTAGAGTACTAGTGAGTGAGTTAGAAGTCGGTGAGTTGCTGGAAAAAAGGTAAAGAGCGAAGCATTCTGGAGGATTTGACATGATTTCGATACGCTTATATACCCCAAAAAATTCTATGAAATTGCTCAATGGGGAGCGTTTGCCTGTATTACTTTGTGGGTCCGTCACACTACAAAAGCAAATAAAAATGCCTCTAGCCCTTAAATGCTCGCAAGGTTCAGCAAATACAACTGACGTTTTCTGATAGCCCACCTCCATATTCTTAATCAGAGTGACGTTGCACCCTGCCAAACACTTGCTCACGAAAAATGGTGTTTTCATATAAACCACAGTACTTCATTCCTTTGATTCGTTGACCTGCATCCGTTGCCCATAATATCTCGGGACTTCTTGATGGTTCGAGTGCCGCCCGAGAATTTCAGTATTCTCTTGCATAACTCTGAGGACTTGCGGGATCAATTCTATTCGAACCTTTTTTGTTTAGTTACGTTAGAGGTCTGCTAAGCCATCATCGTACTCAACCACTAAGCAAGTGCGGGCTAAAAAAAAAACATTCTCAAAAAATCATTGTATCACTCAGGCTATCACCAAGAGATTATAAAAATTTGGTTGGCACAGTGATGTGCCAAATCGGCACCCAGTGTCTCTTTAAATTTATGGCTTAGAGTGACCATCGATTTGTGTTTGATTAGAGCTGGGAATTGTAGCTGACGAAATGATTAAGCAGTGATGTCAAAGAGTATGTAGGAAAAGAAGGTGCTTATGATACACTAGATTATCTCATACATTCATATAAATATCACTAAATCTCATATAAATTTGAAAAGAAACTGCGATGAGCTTAATGACTCGTGTGTCATTAGTTTGATTCTTCTCACCTATAGACCAATATGCCCTTATATGCAATAGATCAGCTGGTTTATTCCTTTGCATCAATCGATAACATTTTATCTATATGTAGACCGGCGACCTGCAAAACTTCTGCTCCAAAGGACAAACAAGAAGTCGATATTATGAAGTGGTTAACATAAATTTCCCAAAAACAGTGATGCGTTAAAACCGTAAGCATATACAGTCTAAGTGTCCATGCTGTACCAGGTAGATAATCAGTTTCAAAAACGCTTGCCATAATTAAGCACAGAATTCCCAAAGAAGGGTACCTAAAATCCATGAAAAAATCTGGTAATAGTTCTAGTTTGATACACATCCAATAGTATAGCAGTTATATAATCACGTTTCATTTTTATTAGCACTTAAATTAGCTCGTCATCACAGCTCTTTTCCACTGTACGAGTAGCTGTACTTCTAGTGTTCAAAATGCTTTTCCCGTTCTGCATGGACGTCGTAGAATACTGATCAATCACGCCTCCTTGCAGTCTCGAAAACAGCCAGGCCTCGGCGTTCGATATCAACTTCTTTAGAAAGTTGCGAGGCTATAGGATCAAAACCGCGTCGAGCTGCGCCGAGCAACACAACCACAGCATCCTCCCCTTCCCGCCAGGGATTAGGCTTATGAAGGTCAAGTTGTGTCTTCACCCTGAAACTAAAATCATCGCAACGCCTGTATCATCTGTCATCCCGCTGATCGTCATTGGAATCGTTTCTTAGTTATCGTTTTGTACTCTGTTGACAAATAAAAAATCCTACCATAGATATCATCAGAAATAGAAAATCTAGCTTATTTATATTCCTAATCTTTCTTGCAAAACAAAATAATTAACAATTGCTGTACGGTCAATTTTCACTCCTTTGTAGTTCCTTTATTAAGTCGTCGAGCAGCATGTCTTCATTCTGTATTCTTCAAGAAGGCAGCTAATGATTAGGTTTTGTAGTCTTCTTACTGTGTGTTTGACATATTGAGGAATTCAGTCGACAACACCTCTTGTCCGTTCAAGCTTTCAAACCACTCCCGACCGCCCGTATCCCCATACTCTCCTCTGAAGCTAGGCCATTTTTCATCACACTGACTCCCAATCCAGACAGATACAACCGGGAATTCTATAGAGCATTTCAAGATAATGATTTCGTAAAGCGCAAATAGGGTATTCAAAATCCAATCCGTTCCTCATCAATATCGTTTTCATTCGACTCAGTCGAAAATCAATTTTTTGCAAGAAGTGTTGGATTCGATCAACACTTGCTCCGGCTAGCTGATGCATGGTGTCATAAGCACGATATGGTCAAAGAATCGAGAATAGTCTCATTACCGTATGTCTATTTACAATCCCATGTTACCTCATTCTGATGTACGCGAGAGCTCCGATGGATAGCTGTTCAGATGAGATGGCATTGCTTTGCCAACTCTTCTTACGTTGATAGTGAGGTTGTTATGGAATGATAAAATTTTGGTTGCGGAATCTACATATTTTACGAAAGGCCATTATGTCTTGGGTGAAGATATCGCTGTCGTACAGAGCTTTCATACTGCTTCTGCTTCGAATGATTCAGATGTTTTCTTCATATCAATGAAAATGAACCCGATTGGTCTCTTTGCTCTCTCGAAACGTGTAAAGCATGTTATAGTGTGGATGTGAACTCTGCCACTACATCTTTATCACAAGTCTGCTTGTTCGTATGACAGTTGTTCCCCAGAATCGGCCAGTCTATACCCTAGTGAACAGTCTACAGACTCACAGCAAGCAGATGGTTCCATATTTGCCAGCATCATAAAGATCTTCCCTTCAAACAACATCACTATCTATCTGCTCTACTATTGACGAGGAACCTTCTATTCTACAGGCAGTGTGTGAATGGTCGAGTCAGCATGTTAATGAGAACTGGCAATACTATATTCACGTGTCCTCGTCTTACAGTGCCTGGACCAGTTGTTGTTCGATTCTCATTGATGAAAGAACATGTAGAATTTAAGAAGGGCAGTCGATGAAATTACGATATATCCTTATTCGTTTCATCTAACGGTAAGAGGTCTTGTCTAATAAAGAGATCGGAATAAGAATTGTGAATGGTTTCTACATCCCATTCTGGAAGATGTGACTGTTTCATCACGCATCGGAGCGCAATCGTCTTGGTTTCCAGGTTGACGAAGCTTCAGTGAAATCTGCGATAGCTCTCCTTTGCTTTTACAACTCATAAATTATCTATTGATTTTTGTTTGAATTAACTTTTGCCTCTTCTCTTCAGCGTTTTACATGCTCGGACGTGAAGTTTCAATTACATGTAGCTGAGATTTCAACGCTTGAATTTGTCGGATTAGTGTCTCCTTCACTCTGCTAAGGTGCACTCTATTCCCTTGTAGTGCTCTCCAGTAGAAGAGTACCTCGGCGGCCAGTTCAAGCGAGGCTGTGAATTTATGATCCACCATGGATAGTTTTAGACGACACGATAAAAAAAAGAATGTATAGTTTTCGCTAAGAATTTTCAAATACATGTAGATCGCTTCGACTTTATCTTCGTCTTAGCCTGGCATTGGTGCGAATTTGTGAACATGTGAAACAGCACTGACCCAGATGGAACGCACTGTAACCATGGTATAAGTTGTCCGAATGAGTTAATATTAATACACAAACTTGTTCAACGAGAACGCCAACGCCTCCGACATCTGTGTCATCGCATGTTTCGAAAAACACTTTCTATCTGGTGTCATGACGTGAAACAAGTGATGCCTTCTCGTCTTAGTCAATTCATCGGCGGAATACCTCGTCCTACCTGTCTGTATAAATGAGTCATTTATTATGGATTTGTTGCAGCCTTATGAATACAGATGGTCAACTTACTTCGGTACGATTTCACCAGTCTGATGTGGTTTTGAGATTTTAGCGAGCCTTCCATAATCCTCCTCTCCTACACTGTCATATCAGGTCATTTCAAAGATCGTAGGAGCAAGACCCACCTTTTCTTCAGTGTTTATCTTTTGACACCAGCAAATAGCATGTTAAGCGCTGAACGTATTATTTGGACTCTTGCGAATAGTGCCAGTCTCAACGTGAGGGCAGGGAGGAGTTTATATTTAGACTATTCCTAACCGCCTCTCACGTATCTATCAGCTGCTTGATTGCAGGCTATTGGCCATCTTGACAGGTAGAAGTAATGGTATGCAAACTAACTACACAGAAAGAGTTTATTCCTGATTCTACCTGCATATCTGGGAGACACACGGTCGCTTTCGATTTGCGCTTAATTTCCTTATCTTTCGCTTGTGAACACGTCACGTGCACTCGTGCAAGCCTCTCAGAACTTTTACTCTTTGAGAAAGGTATGTTGAATAATCTCAACTTCTTCTTCTCAGTACTCATCTGTATAAATATTTACAAAATTCAGACCGCGATTTACACAGTGTTAAAAGTGATGCTGGTGGCTGCCTGTTGACAGAATGATGCGTTGGAGAGCAGAAAGAGTGATGGCAAAACAGCAGTGGAACAGTGTAAATGGTTAATCACGCCCTCCGGAAAGAATGAAGTGTGGTCTTGAGTCCTGTCTAACGTCACAGTTTTGCACATCGCTTAACATTATTTGGCAAACAGTGTATGAGCTGAAATAGTGAGTCTGGGAAGGAGCACGTCATGGAGTCATGTCTGAATGACTGCGCTTTCTTTCGCGTCATAAAGCGACATGACTGAGAACGACATGCAAGATATTTTGAATTTTTCTTTTCGAACGCGGACACACAATCAAGATGTCAAACCAAAGATCCGCACAGAGATACAGCTTTTAATTCGAAAATTTACATGTATCTTCACCATAGAAGGTGGTTATTCAATAAAACGGATTGAGACCTACGCAAAAATGTTTTACTATCAACACTAATAGTTGATAACTAGATTAATAAGACTATTAATAAATTTCGATACAGTGTCTGCGATGATACCGACTCTAGAGCAGAAAGACTTGGAATCAGTTCAATCTTTACAATCTGCAACTTTTTTTGAAAGTTCAGGACTCCTAGGAGAGTACACTTATTTCCCAATGAACCAAATTACAATTCCGTGTGGTAACCATGATATTCGTTTGTAAGTCACAATTGTTTACTATTTTTAGCGCAAAATCTTGAATAGTGACTTGCCGTGGTGCGCAGAAGTAGATTTGTGTTATGTTGGATCTTTAGATGGGATCTCCACCTTATTTTGGATGGTCGTAGTGAGGAGACGAGTCCTTATCGTACACTAAGGATAGCGATATTGCATGTTTTGAGCCGATAGGTCTAGTGCTATATAGGCGCCTATTTCGTCCTATTGGGACCATCATCCTACTTTGGGTGCTTAGTTTTTACTCGGCGTCGATTTCTTTAAAGGATTATTTCACTTCAAGGGATCACGGAACCGAGGGAGGGTGCTACTGATGAGTCCCAATAGGACGAAATAGGCGCTTATATAGCACTAGACCTATCGGCTCAAAACATGCAATATCCTTATCAGATTAAATCTTTTTGAGCGGGTCTGTAAAAAAGCAGTCGATAGCAGAGACTAAGGATAGCTCTATCAAAGACACCGTCATTAACAACTTCCTCGAATCACCTCATACAACATCTTCACGTTGGAGCTATCAAAGTTGAGAGTTCGAAAGCCATCGGAAGGCTTTTGTCTTTAGAAACACTCCTCTCAGAGTACAGGAGTGCAGAAAACTTGGTTTAGTAATAAGTGAATCTTTGATGGGCTTGATGGGGCTTCATGTGCGCTTCTTTGAGCTTTTGCGTCTTCAGCCATAGTTGTTTCTCTAGGTTTTCTAGAAGAGACCTTCTAACCTTTCTTCAGCGTCTAGCAATTTCGGATCACAGTTGTTAGTGGCCAGTGGTTGGTGCAACTCCACGCTAAAATATCGTATCGGCTCAAAAGTTACATATTCCACGAAGGCTTTAGAGAAACTCAGGATTCCTCGGGACATCAAGCGCTCTACAGGAAGACCACCGACTCGATGGTTTGATTTCTTCACACAAGGTATAGAAAAAAGATATGATGCTCAGCGAATCCATAGAGCGAGGTGGACCCACTGGGCTACTTTTGCACGCGATAGGGAACAATGGAAATCTTGCTGGTACCCGCTCGAGTCACTCGACGATCAACGATCAACGGGACTACAGATGATACCGGTGATGAGTTAGAGATGCCTTTTGTCTTTTATTTCAGGCTAAGAGACTTCAATCTGACCATTTTCTAGATAGAAAACCGTCACAGTCCAGGGCGAAAACTAAAAGTATTTCAAACGTAAGAAATCAAAGAAACTAGAAATACAGATTGATAAGACACATTCAGATGTTAAGCTTAGCTTTCATGTGTTGACCAAGCAGATATCGACTAGTTAAAGAGACAACAATTGTTAACCGTCGCTAACGCTAGAATGCAATGAAGCTATGTTTTAATCGGTGCTTCATGAAAATAAATTGTATCCACTCTAAATCTCAAACTTATCTCATTTTTGAGCAAATACTCTTCTAAAGTGTAATTATTACTAACGAGCCGTTATTACTATTTACAGTGTATCTCATAGCACTTTTCCAGTTCAATTGGTTTTCTCGCACTTATCCTCTATAAGATTCTTCCCACATTTCATCCGTTTCACCCTTCACATTATTCCTTTCTTCTTCTCAATTCCACATTACATTTAACATGCAGAGATTTAGAACAGTAGGACTTTTGAATTTAAGAATAATGCAACTATGCGAAAACCAATTTTCTTTCAGCTGCTAAATCGCTTCAAAAAGTTCTTTTCGAAAATTAAATGAATAGTTGACATTATCAAAAGTTGAGCTATCGATTCACCACCAAAACTTCAAAAAATCAGAAATACTTTTTTCTCAAAAGATTAAAACAGTGCAAATAAAGAGTGTGATCTAACTTTACTAAACCCAATCTTCTTTTGACTACTAAAGCGCATTGAAAAGTCATTGATGGAAACTAAATCTATTTCTAAAATCGTCGAGATTAAGTTATTGCATAATTATCAAAAGTCTAAAGGAAGAACTCTGTCCAGCGAAAACGCTCAAATATAAAACATAATCTTTTCCCTTAATAGCAGCGCAACAAAAAAAAACCGCACCTATCTCGTTGTTCTGCGACAAGGATGCCCGAGGTGTTCTTCCTCACCACATGATAGCACGTGGTGCCCAATTTCTGAAGACTTATAATATGTGTATTAGAGGCCCTCCACTGCATTGTGTTAAGTGTGAGTTGAAATAACTTTTCTTACATCGTATGGCATCCGAACAATTCAATGACAGATAGTTGGAATAGTTTGACAGATCCGATACCTTGTATCGTAGAAAGCATTATGGGGAAGTAAGAGCCTTGTTACTGAACCTGGGTAGTCCGCGCTTCCGAAATGGATAGAATACGCGATCTACACATGTTTGAGGTTCAAGTTTTGCACATATTTTAACATTTTTTATATCACGTCAGATTACCAGACCTTCACGTCTTCCAGCAATATCTAGTGCTTTAGCTGGTGTCTCATCCATATTTCCCCCTTCAATCACGGTTTTCGACCTCGATTCAATGTGTATGCGTTGAAAAATCTGTTTCTGGAAGTTGAAATATCTGTTAGACAGAACATGTGTGGTCGACAGCATGTTCCAAGGAATTTCATCTGTTCGATGAAGTCGCAGGACTGGAAAATAACAAATGTGAAAATAATTAGCTCTACAATATTCTACTAATATAACAGGTAGCAAATATAAGGGAACGTTTCGGAAGTGAGCATCTCGCTTCCAATATCTCAATATTGTTTATCAGCAGTGATTACTAGTAGAGTGAGCCCCAATTCAGTCAAACCATCGCAAAGTCGAGAAAATAGTGTATACTGATGCAGTTTTACACACACCTTTACAGATTGATAACGGCAGTGATAATGAGAACGATAATGATAGTGATAATTATTGCAATAATGACAACGGTAATAGATCCTTTCATTATTATTTAAGCCAACATGTCATGTGGTCTGGTAAGGGCTCTTGTACAGCCCGAGACACGTGTTTCGTCCTTACAGACTTATCAGCCGGGCAGAACCCAGACCACGTGACATGTTGGCTCAAATAATAATGAAAGGATCTATTGAAATTTGAGCGTGGTCTTAATAAAGCACTCGAAGGAAAGGTATAATATGATAAAAATTTCAGCCAGCAAGCAACCGAGTGCGAAAACACTCTGTGTTAGGTGAAAACTTCGCTTGACATAGAGTGTAAAACGTAGTCGTCGACAACTCTCTATAAGGAATGTGATGCTCCCGAGAGAACTGACTATAAAAAGATTGACAGACGACGAGTTCTGCCCGGCTGATGAGTCTGTAAGGACGAAACACGTGTCTCGGGCTGTACAATAGCCCTTACCAGACCACATGACATGTTGGCTCAAATAATAATGAAAGGATCTTTTGAAATTTGAGCATGGTCTTAATAAAGTACTCGAAGGAAAGGTACAATGGTAATAATTGTAACTATGATAACGATAATGATAGTGATAACTATTGTGATAATAATAATGACAATGATATTGATGACGAAAATTATTATGATAACGACAATGATAGTGATTATTGCAATTTGCAAAATCATTTTCACCAAACAATCTTTTCTATGTGGTTGATCTCGCATAATCTTGTCATTTTCATTGATTTTCAGCCAACCTTTTAGGATTTGGTTGAACATATCCAAGGATTACTCTTGCCGTCCTTTGTTCTGACTCTCAGTTTTCTCGCTGTCAATTAACTACTGGAATAGCTCGTCTCGTGTTGTGAGAATGAAGGCGCTCGTGGAATACACACAAAGGAAGCGTGTGATTCTCGCGCAGAAACGAAGATGCCTCGTCTAGGAATGCCGCGCAAGCGGCGACGCGACGCCGCTTGACCGTCAAAGTTAATCCTCGAGTGGGTAAAAGACCTCATGAAAGGCCGCAAAATAAGCTGCTAAAGCGTAGTAAAAAGTCATCCCTTTGCATGTCACGGCGTTTACCATGGGTGCGCTACGTGAGCTATCTTTCGTTCGAATTGACTTACCCAATCTTTCCCCAGAATTGAATCAAATATTTTGTCACGATAAAACTCTTTGATGCAGCGGCACATCTCTCTACTGAAAGATAGAAGCCTTTAGATGTCATTCAAAATGTTTGAATGTTACAATATGAGAATAGCGATATCTATGTCGCAAATAGGCATGACACGTTTTCACCCACCCATATCAAATACATCAAAATATTACAGCAGATTTTCAATGTGAGAGTCTTTTCACAGGTTATCGAATGACTACCAAAACCATACCAAGAATCCGTTCACATCTTCGGTCGAGTTAAATGAATACTAGAGCTGAAGCAGTGTATTCCCCTTGCCAACACACTGCGATAAGGGCCCTGAAAAAAACTAAACAGAGTAGTGAAATCGTCGCTTTTCGAGCCATCGATTGACTACGAAAATTGTCAAACTTTTGGTGTTTAATAAAAGAGATCTTGAAAATTCGTGTATCAAAGCAATGCAAGCCGTCTTCAAAGAGTTCAAAATAATTATTAGGAAAGTGCATTGCTATATTCCTCTTTGTGGTGAGCGATGCCCCTTAAACAGATCTAGAACGCGATATGAAGGATATACATGCGTGATCAGAAGGTATGCATAAATTTCAACGTCAATGGATTTATTTTTATCGTTAATATGGAACATTATGTCACGTCTTTTTGAAATTCATGTACCTTCTGATATTAATCACCGCAGCTGTCTTTACAAAATTTCAAAATGCTCTACAACTTATTTGTAAACCTACTTCTGTTTTCACTTGTGTCATCTCTCGCGCCGTTGACCCTCTTTCGAATCGTATAGGATTAAGTAGATCTTTCACGTTTCCCCGCCACGGGTTAGACTAACTATGTGGGTTCGGACTAGGATTAGGGACTATTTCGAACATATCTTTCTTTTAAAATTTCAGGACTTAGCCCTACCTTTTAGTCGCTCTTCCTCTCGTTCTGCGTTTCATATTGCGAAGAATATCACCAGCAGCGCAGCGCATATATTCATCGGACGTCGTCCAAACGCATTACATCTTCGGCGTTCCTCATTTTTAGTAGTTTGGAGTAAGCAATCACGTTTCTGATTCCTGATCACTGACATAGGTGCGACCTTTAGATTTTCCCTCTTACTTACGAGATGTGGAGTATTTTTGGAATCAGCCTACTCTACTACACGTTCACTAACGCAGAGTAGGATCTTTAATCTTGCTTACGTGACAATAAGCTTTCCGAGTCGTCTACTAAGGCAAAGGAACTGCTGAGTTGAAAAGGCGGAGACAGAGAGTGGAGAGAAGCCATAGCAGAAGAAACCTAAAGGAATGAACATATCGTTTAACACTTCTCAAATGACGAGTAAAATTTCCCATGAACCTTCACTTCTAAGACTTTTCAAAGAGTTGGCTAATGTTTCAGTTGCTTTTCTCCTTTCAACCTCTCGTAATCTACTTTCAACCATAAAGGTGGAAGAACACTGAGGATATAAAATTTAGCTTGAGAAGGCATGGCGTAGTCAGAAGCATCGTATAAAGAAATCGTTCGTCTCAAGAAGTAACGCGAGATGCTCCCACTAGGCTACAAAACAAAAACATTAAGATTACAATGCTATAGTAATATGACAGGCTTCGAACATGAGGAACGTTTTAGAAGAAAACATAATGCTTCTCAAATCTTAGTTTTCTTATCACTTATGACTACTACGAGGATGAACACCTCACTTAGTTTGATCATCTTAATAATACTTGCTTATTCAGGCAATACGCTTTGACGCAGTGGGTATCATTATTCGCTACGATTGAGCATATTGTTAAACGAGAAACATAGGTAAAGCAAAACCACACAAAACGTTCAAACTCGCAATAGTTACTAGGTGCAAACGATCTCAACCAACATATTATTCAAAAGGCATTCACTGAGCTAGCGCTATCGTCTATGTGTTTTTGTACGTCAAAACTGGGGTAATTAACCTTTATAGAGCTAGAATCATTACTGCCTGCACTCGTCGCTCGCTTGTTTTTTTAATGCAAAAGCGAATAAGGGAAAGCTTAGGAGAAGTGGTAAGCGCGGCATGATTATAGCATCGGCAAATATTTCATTTGAAAATGAACCTACAAATTGCTTGTCACCTATTTACTAACAAAACTACTAATATTTGATTCCTCATTTGATGATCTCTACCAACTAGTTTATACCCTTCGAGATAAACTCATAATTGTCTGCATTGATGGGTCGTCTTATTGATTTACTTGATGGGCAATAACGAGGCTGTTAGCACGCATTCCGACTGCGACATTTTTCTAAATTCGCTGTCCAACTTAGTGTAGAAGCTGTTCTATATATTTGTCTTTTTTCAGATGTGCTCAGGCTAAGGATAGCAAATTTTATTCTATCGCAGTAGTTGAGACGCACATGACGAATAAAAACGCCCGATATTGTCAAAATCGTTTGCTTTCCAACCAGTAAGTGCTCACGGAGCTCTGAAGCGTTTCAAGGCGACTGGATGGACCAAGGGCTGTTCTTGAAAAGGTTACCACACCACCTAGACTATTCCTGTAAACACTCAGAAGATTCGCTCCAAATTCAACGAAATTAGGTGCGTTTGATGATACAGTTGCACGAAAAGCTGGGGATCAGGGGCCGGAGCATACGAAACACTGCCAAGAATGAACTGAAAATGCGCAGTTACAAGATAGCTTGTATTCATTTTCTAAAAAAAAAGATGAAAGAAGAACACATCTCAAAGCTCAACGAATGACTCGTTTGATCACTGATGCTCATTTGTCGAAGGTACTTCTCAAGAATAAGAAGAAAACTACTGTTGTACCGCCCCACATTAGCCAGAATCGACGTCAACTCTTTGAGAAGGGACAGCAGAAGCCCGCAGCGATAGAAGACATATGCTGCTTTTATTCTCCAACTTTTGTAATGTCTGAGCCGGAATCTATGCCACCGGAAAGGCGTCGCTGGTTTTGATCAACGGAATCGTCACTATCAACGCTGCCACTTAATAGCACAAGTATTACGGGCGTACTGGCCCCTTGGAGCACTCGACACTTTGGCGTCGAAAGCTCTACTCTTCAGCGCAACTGGGCTTTTGCGCATTCAGTCCGCTCACCGATCGCCATTTCTCAAGAGCAGTTTCTAAGCTTTTGACGCCTGGATATTTGGCCTGCAAACAGGTTGTATCTGAGCCCATTGAATTACTACGTGTGATCCATGCTGGAGGATAAAATCTCGGCTACTTGCTATACCAGCCTAAACGCGTATAAAACGGCTTTGACACGCGCTTGGGACGAAATTATGGTGGAGTCGTGTACAAACATCGTTGGAATTTTCGTAAGTGATTTTGCGAATGTACAGATCCTAAAAGAGGCAATTTTGAAAATTTGCTATGAACACTTTTGTCTATTGTTATAATTCCTGATTTAGTAAAATTGATTATTCCTTCAAGTGTGAAAATTCATCTAATTCTACGGGATTTCTTATTGTGGAAATATCCGAAGAAAATGACAAAAACTTTTACGCATTCTTTACTGCGTCATATTACGTGTCATAACGAATCTTTTCTCCTTGTGGCCCATTTCTGAATTCCTTAATTTCTCAGAACATTTCAGCAAATTACGTTTGAAATTTTGTATTTCTATGGGAAATGATATCCAAGTGATCTACCTATCTTGCCAATATATTTGCCTCTTCGCCCTCTACAAGAGACTAAATAAACGACATTCAAACTTATGCAATTCCTATCCCTACCATCGCAGCATGATATGCAAGTCGCACTGTACACAGACGATCCTGCAGACAGCTACGAATTGGCTGGCTTCTAGAGAAGATCGGTTCCTTTCCACTCACCGATTAACAATTTTCTAAGCTTATTCTTCTTTTTTTTGACAGAGCTTTATAGGAACACTTACTGCGCTGAGATAATGGACATTATGGGCGAGACCTTCTCTTTGTCAGACTTACCATATTAGGGTTGCACTTGGCTTAGTGTTTAAAGGTGCTCTGTGTACATGCAAGGTCAATGCTCGATCTCGCGCTCATGGTTTACCAAGTCAGCCATTTTCCCGCGTTAGTTAACTGCTACCAGAGCGGCCGTAGACTTGTCTGGGATGATAAGCAGCATTGAACCAATATAAGAAGAGGCCACCGCGAGTCCCTGCAGAGGCCGAACATACATTCAGTTACCTCAAACAAAGTTGTGAAACAAAGTTGAATGCAGGTGTAGCACCCCTCATGAATTGATAAAGACGAGCTTTATTCTTCTGTCGCTAGAGAGCACGATTTCTCTTAGAATTAACCTCAAGGTCTACCCTCCCGTAGTCCCTGAAATGATGAACTACATCTATTTTTAACCCCCCTTCTGCTCCTTCCAAGTGAAGACACTGGTGCAGGTTGGAAACATGCTCCTCGCACTCGCTCTTTTTATGTGCGGGAGGATAAGAAGGATAATGAGCCAGTATGTTGCCGTTGCTTGGTTTCTTGCAACACATTGTAGTGCGATCTTTCGAACTTGTTTACTTATAAGCTCGAAAATAAAAAGCGTTAGTGCCGACTTTACCTGATAATTTTATGGGCTTCGATTTCTCATTATTCTGCATGGATGACTGCTTCAATTTGATGCCAGAATTATTAATTAATCCAAATGGATGACGGTTAAATGTGACGAAGAGTCAGTGTGTTCCGGAAATATTGTCACGAAAAATCGCACAGGTAACTCTGAGTCATCTCAGTTAATGTTCTACAACATCGCACGATGAACAAAGAGAGAGGATTGGTAGTATTAGAAGGCAAATAAGTGCATGTGGAACGGTCATGTGCAAGTGAGTCTTAGCACTGATACAACTCAGATTGAAAAGGCGTTTGATTGCCATCATGGAGTGCACTTTGAGACGAAGCAGCATGACAAATAAACCAGACGAGTATCATAAACGACCATTAGCCAAAAGGCTCGCGTGTCATAAGTGGAAGTGTTTACCATTCGTTACGTGAACGGAAGTCACTGGGAGATAATGGCTAAAGAGTGAAGCAATTGGAGAGTTTATTGGTTATTCCTTCAATGTATCTAATAATCTGTAATAGCAGTAAGGAATTTACGTTCGCATCTAAACTAGAAAGTTTACTGTTTCAGCATCATAGTTGATTTGTTTGACAGAACAAAAATAAATTGAGAACCACCAATGACAAGACGAAATAACAAAATCTTGTTTATAATCTGCTACGAGAAATGTAGAAGCTCTCAGAAAGTGAGGAAAAACAGCTTCCAAATAACTGGCGACAACCGAATAATGCCAACATTGAAAATTGTTGCGCACTTGCCTTATGACATACGTGATTCTCGCATTTTCGCATAGCATTTTCCCGCTCCAAAACAATCCAAATTTTTTTCTATTTCAAAATGCCGCAGCTCCTGCGCGCTCTCAGATGCCTACAGTTCAAATCATCGCTTTCCAAGCTACTGAGCTAGCATGAAATGAGTGGTGAATTAGCCAAATCCAAACGCTAACCGTGTATTAGACTGCGTAAAAAGTTTTCGCCATTTTGGCTTTTCTAACTCGTTCGGGACTGCGTACACCAACTTAGGTGAACGATTGTTTACCCTTGTTTCCTTTTTCGCTTATCAAAACATACTCCTTAGACTTTAGGTAAAATTTGAAAGCTCCATGCCTTGTTATTTTAGCGATGTGTTTAATTTTTTCAAAAAGCCTTTTTATAGCAGCGAAAATATTATTATGTTCAACACTCAAATTGCTTGTTTGCTCGGCTGGATCTTGTGAACAGTTTTTTGCATATTTTGACACGCTATTTTATAGCTTAAATCTCAACGATGTCTAGGCTGTTATTCGTTTTTTTGGAAGATTAGCACAGTGCGCTGTAAGAGCGAAAAGAAGATTGCAGTTTACATCAGAATGATTCACGCTTTGCTGGTACTCCATAATATTGATGAGCTGGTTCATGTGTTAGAGTTATTTTATTGCTACAGAACAATAAAAATAGTTAAAGAGACCTTTGTATAGGTATTTTGGGTAAATAGAGCGATTGAGTGTCGAAAAATTCAAGATTGCGATGAGAGAAGCGCATCATTTCAACATGGAGCTCTTTTTGGACTGCTATTGAACAATTCTTCTTTATTTTGTCTGTGTTTCTGTAGTCATTAGATAGCTTGAGAAAGGTTTATTTTGATACATAGCTTCTATTATGAAAACGCTCATAATATGCTTCACTAACGAAAAGAAAGTAGCATATGCTTACGGTGTTATTAGCTTGTTATTTGAACTTCGCAGAGAGCTTTGCTGGCAGTTATATAACAAAATTAAGGTTCTAAAAAACTTTATTCATGCGTAAAGCTAATAAAGATAGAGTATCATTAAGGAAGGTTATATAAGAAAATTTTAGTAAGAAGAAAATCTACTTGTCCTAAAAATACTACTTCAAATACGGAAACTATGACCCTGTAATAAAGTGCACGCTCAACTTTTAACATGTTTAATGGGTTTTAGAAGCAATTCTTATGGTTAAGTTCCTAGCATTTAGCCGAGATAAGCCTCGACAGAGTTCGCATTCATTAATTTATGAACGACTTTTTCGCAGAGAGTGCATTTTCTTCACCCCCAATATCGAAACTCTTACTGATGTTGAAGATCTTCTACTAATAGGTAAGTCTCCTTAGTGCGCAGTATCAACGAAGAAAAAAGAGGATAGCTTTTGGAGTAGTTGAAAAGTTGTGTAAACTTCACAGTGCGCTTTCCTGGCAATTAAATTACAATTTCGTTGGTCGGTTGGTTGGTGCACTTCCTTGTCACAAAAATAGGATATTGCGAAGAAGACTTCAATAAGTTTTCAACTCCTTGACGACCAAGTTGAAATCTAGGCGTGGCACGCAACATGGTTGCGCTGCGAGAGCGCGAGCTACAGTTACGATGCGGCGATCTTCTAATAGAATTTCTACTTTAACCGTTATTAAAAAGATTATAAAATGCTAGTAATTTATCCGAGGTGATAGAAGAGGTGTCATCAAAGCTATACGCAATAGGAATACCGCCGATTATTTCTCTGAGGAACCCGCTTTACAAGGGAAAAGCCAGATACTTGCTAAAATGGAGTATTTCATATTGTTACTGAATAATTTTATGCTATCTTGTTAATCACATATATACATCTTTTATTTCTCATGTTGACAATTTTTTGTTTGCATTCATTGTCGCATATGAATAATAATGAAAAAATCAAGCTTTTCATCAGCTTGTTCTTCCGAGGTCAAAAATTAGGATAAAAATCTTTTAGCAGTGAAACTGCTTCATTTCTGCATGCGATGCAACCTCATCAATAATTCTCAATAATTTCTCAATTATTAGTAGATTCCTGCAATTGAAACCTTTTTGAATTTGCAAAAAGTTTTGTTCTATCGATTTATGGACATAACCTTTTGTTATACGTGTTTATTCCGTACTGCAAGCACATTTTATCGTGGTGATTTTGACACTGGACATTCGCGCCGTTTACGCACTCTAAGTGTTCCTTTTGGTTGAATGTCCTCAAGAAAACTTTATGCGTCCGATCAAGTTACCATTGTCCCAAAAACTCTGAAGTAACCGCATATAGGTGGTCAGACGTATAACACTAAAACAAAGACCTCCGTGTTGCCCAACTGCTTCCGATCGGTATGGTTTTCACCAGTGGGAGAAATTCTTTCATCGAATAATTTCTTTCGACTTCCACCTAACACGTTCAAACAAAATTTAAAGCTTTTGATTTACCTTTAGTTAACGACAGAATCATTCACACTTTGGCCTTGTAAATTTCTACGAATACAGTTCACGGATGCAAAGAGGAGTTGGACACGTCTTCGTTACGGAGCTGCGAACTTTGTCGATGCTAACTGCGGCCGAAAACTGAAAGTCCCTCCACACCTGATTCTTCTATAGCGAATAAGAAGGTTTCTTGTGAAACAAGCCTGGTACAGAATTTCCATCTCCCAAGCTACTGATTGATTACTAGCAGTCTAGTGAAAATATCTTTTATGTAAAACATGCAACGATGCACGTGCACATTTCACAGAATGTAACTGCACTTCGCACAGTTCGTACTAAACAATTGAAAACTTTTGGATAACTAGGTGCTCTTTCTACTAATAACAATTTTGTAGAAATCTCCCGAGTAATATTCAATACCATATAGCGCTGAAAATATGCTCCCTTTCAGGACAATGTGGTTTCCTCGTTAAAACATAGAATATTTTCGACGCATGGAGGTTGTTTTCACTATGGAACTATTTATTCTTTATAGAAGTCTCTTCTGTAACATTTCATCAAAATTAGAATTTCCCTGGATCAAAAGTCGCGATATTATCCTAAAACATTGCTGCAAAGTTGAAACAGCTTACTCCGAAAGCAAAAGTAATTCTCTTTTTAGTTATTAGTTCGTACCCTCAGAAACTAAGCTCATTGCAAAATCTCCAGTTCTGAACCTAGCGAACGACTAATAATAATTTGGTGAAAAGGCTCTTTTTGGAAAAAGGAAGAAAGCACGGGTATTTTTTCTATAGTGCAACCGCACTCTACGCTATTCTTAATAAAAGTAAAGGCATTTCATGACCATCTGAATGTTTTTTCTATTAAAAATACGTTTAATAGAAGTCTGCCCTAACGGCATTCCAATTTTTCATACCGAGAAAGTTTAGTTGGCACCAAAATTCTACTATGTAATGCCAAAATATCCGTTGTGGAATAACGGACATTGGAAAGCATAAGCTTATCTTTTTTCGCCACGTAAAATGTTATTTAGAAGTCCCTAACAGATTGAGCTTAGTTTGAGAATCGGCATCTTCCAGGCTATCAATTGAATGCAATAACAAAGTTCAAAATGAAAGAAAAAGGTGACATCTGACAACCGAAACTAAGTTATCTTCCCATAGGATGTGATTTTTTCGCTGGACCATAGAATGCTTTTTGGAAGATAGACGTTTTCTTCACCAAAAATCCTCTCTAAAAGTCTTTTTTGTGATCTTTAATCACTTATTACTAATAATGTGCTTTAAGAGTTTCAATCAAACAAATAAATTTCAATTTCCAACGAAGCTTGTGATGATAGCCGCCACTGCTCGCAGCGGCAGCCGCGTGCTCGACGCCACGCAAAGAACCGAAAACGATACATATGGTCGTCAAGAAGTTAATAAGAAAAGCGTCATGGATCACAACAATCCGTACATTTTATTAGGGAAACGATGGTTTTTGGAATTGATCAGATTTTCAACTTTTCTTGCGTATTCGTCTTTCCTGTACACTGAAGTTCTTTTCCAACTCATCATTCTCCTAACTGCCTTGAACATGTCTGTTCTACAATCAGCTCCCATATATCAGGTGTACGTGCTGCCCGTAGAATTCGATTGGACCATTCCACATAAATTCGACCTCTTAAAAACCTCCTATCGTCGTCAAAGTGTAATGCAGGATTCTGAGCGACGAATCATTTGCTGACTACTTACGGATTCTCTCTTCGTCAGTGATCTCTCGTCATGATCTCAAAGTGACCCACAAATTCCCTAATTGTCCACTTCCAAAGGCAAGGTCTCCAGGACAGCGAATGTCAAGTGTCAATAATGAGAAAACGGAAATACGCAGTACACATATTCTAGAAGACCTAGTGGGTTTTCTAACAAAGTTTTTTTTTTGTAGTGCATATGTAATGCAGTAAAAGGGAGGAATTTTGTCCAACGAAATATGACCGAGATAAGAAAAAGAGAACGTGTGGTCGCGTGAAATATAACTCCATATTGAATTTTACAATGTCTTAAAAGGGTCCTTTCAAAAAACGGCCACCTATGACCCAAGGCAGAAATTTGAGCTTTCGAATGACAACTGACACTCCGGTGGAACGTTCTTGTCCAGCAAAGGAACTTAATCTTGATCTCCTGCCGTCAAGCAGAAAACAGCAGAGCTGTAAGATATTAGTTGACTCCAATTCCTCTTTTTATAATAGGCATAACGAATTTCACTATCAATTATTTTTTTATACTTTTCGTTCACGTAACCCATTTGTCACCTTTTCGCGAGAAGGCATCTATCAATTTTATTATGACTTTTAGTGATTATTTGATAGCTAACGTCTCGGCGATCCAATACTTAGCTTGTTTTCTGAAAAGACCTTCTTATTAGGCTGCGACAGCAAAACAAAATTGAGTTTCACACTTAAGCTTGCACTGTCAGACGTGTTCTAGTTATTTACCTAAAACTTTTATTGTGTCTTGGAAATTTTCCAAACTTTTGGCATCATTATAGAAGAAACTCTATGCTATCGTTTCACTGACTTGAGCTTTTAACTTCCATTTTGTGTTGCCAAGTAAACCCGTGAAGGCTGAACCTAAGCATGGGAAAGCGGAATACAATCCTAATCTTCCTGTTCTGTCGCCATAACTAATTACGTTCATGATATAAATAAAGTACTAAAATTTATAAAACCGCCCAAAGTCATAGCCGCCTCGCTGCTGTTTCAACTTTGCGATATGTCGCCCAAATAGCCAACTAAACACCGCTTTAATTGAGCTAATTGTTCGCCAAATATGAAACTCAGTTCTGTTTGTGCTCTTACAGCACATAAGAAAGGCGTTCTAAACAACACGCACAGTATTCGAAACACCGAAATTCAGGCTGTCAAACATCTGTTTAGTGAAAGACTAAATAGAGCGCAAATGGCAGTGTTCCGAAGTATTAAATTGATCAATAGCTTAAAGCAAGCAGATCAGTGTACTACCGACATAGTCGAAAAGGTACCATGCAGACATAATGCACAAAAAAAAACTGCATTTAGACTGGAGTATTTGAATAGTTTTCAAAAATTTTTTATTGTCTTTACTAAATCACACGTTAAGACATTAAAATAACTCATGTAGCAAAAGCACTTATCATTCGGGAAAAAATTTTCTCGGTTTCGTAGTGCTTGCATCTACAAGTAACGCAAATTAGAGAAGTGCATGACAAAATGAGAAAATTCGGCACTTTTGCGCTATCCGTTTACCTTTCCCCACTTTAGCCTCCCGGAAAAAGCGAAATTCAAGCTTTGTTCAAAGTTTGAGTAGTCATTCAATGGCCTAAATCTCGAACAATCCAGAAATGTATTTAATTTTTTTGAATGGCCTCTTTGTTGCTCTGTAACAACGAAAATAACATCGTGTTTCCTGGGCAAACTTTTCTCGCCTAACAAAGATTTTCCCTTAGACTATTCGCAAGCATTCAATAATTTGAATCTCGCAACTTCAACGATGTGTTTTGTTTTGAAAAGGGCTTCTTAGCACGCTCTAACAACCAAAAGAAGACCGGGTTTCGCAAATCTGGCGCGGGAAAACCTCGCTTTTTTGGTGTTAAAGTCGCGTCACACGACATTAACGTTCTTTTGGCTGCTACAGCTCACCACAAAGTCCTTTTCGAAATATAAATACGTCTTTGGAATTGTACAGATATATGCTACTGAATGGTTACTAAGAGCCTAAAGAAAAAGCTTTGCTCAGCTAGAAGTGTTTGAATGCAAGACATAATATTATTCTTGTTGTTGCGTAAAATGCGGCAATCAATAAAGAAAAATTCTAAACTTTTCGAGATCTGAGCAATCCAATAATTGATGAATTTTTGGAGCATCCAAAAAATACGTTTTCCTAAGCGGCCGAACAGAGGTCGACTAACAAAAACGATTCGAAAATCCTTATGAAACATGAGAAAAAACGGAGAGAATAGTTATATCCAACTAACAGCAGTGGTCCTGCTAAAGAATCCATAGCACAAGCTGAGCATTCACAGGCACAGCAGGATCGTTTGGTGTTACTAGTACTCTCGCAATCTGGAACGAAGAACGCCTACGTTAAAAACCGAGATTACATTCATATCTGTCTTTGAAAAGGATTACCTTGTTGAGAAATCTTGCAATAAATTTTGAGAAACCACTCTGCTCGATTGAGATGCGAGCAAGTTGAGCGTTTGATTTAAAAGCAGTCGAACGATGATTTCCTGTCAAATGCAGCATTCTTCTCACCACGTTCTCAACGTTTTACTATTGTGAGTTACACCGTAGAATTTTGATCGGACCAAATCCTAAGGAACTTTATATATTTTCTTCGTCTCAACTTTCCATCAAACTAGAAACAGATCTCTTCATTATTATTTGAGCCAACATGTCATGTGGTCTGGTAAGGGCTCTTGTACAGCTCATTACGCGTATTTCGTTTTTACAGACTCGTCAGTCGGGCGGAAGACGTCGTCTTTCAATCTTTTTACTAGTCTATCCTTTCGAGAGCCTGGTCTCCCTACAGAGAAGTATTGGAGACGAACGATTTACACTGATTGTCAGGTGAAAATATCGCAAAACTTGCTGTGGTTTGCACTAGATTGCTCTTTGACTGGTATTTTTATCATATTATACGTCTATTTCGAGTGTTTTCTCAAGACTACGCTCAAATTTCGATAGATCTCTGCATCATTATCTGAACCAACATGTCATGTGGTCTGATAAGGGCTTGTACAGCCCGATACACTTGTTACTTCCTAAAAAAAATAAACATAAATTTTACGTCTGGAAATCGAAAAAACTACTTGATTAAGTGGCGCAAGGTCGGTAAAGTAGTCGTAGTAGTGATACGACTGACATTTTGGCGACCCACCTTTTCAGAGCCTGGACGTGTGCAGTACTATTCATCTAAAAGATTTCGAAGGATCTTGTTTATATGATGCTTAGATCAGGTGAAAAGATCAAATGAAGAAAAGGGCTAGGTTTTGCGCAATGGTGACGCGCTCATCCTTGCAGTTCATTTTAGGGTTTCTGGCGTTTATTCAAAATTTCTCAAGATTTTTGGCATGTATGTTTTTGAAGCTTGCGCTAGGATCGTGACAGTCACATCGGAATCTTTGTTGTTGTGTTTTTCTGCTCTATGTAAACCCAAAAGTTGCCTTTTTATCGATTTTGGGTTTGCTATTCAAGGGTTCTTTTACGAGGATGAAAAGCGGTTTAAACGTTCCGCCTATATATTCTTCCCCGCATTCCTTACATGTAATTGAACAAATTATGCACAATCTCATACAATGCCCCTCTTTCCCTCAGGACAGATTATACAGTTTTTGATGTTCCACATTCGATCGTAAAGTCTATTGCGGATTAGCTCATGGCGTGGCGTATGAGGTGTGATTTCAATAACTACAACGGAATTTTTGAAATAGCCATAGCATCTTTCTAGGCACCTTTTAACCGCGCTACTAATTTCGTTTGTTCGAATTTTTTCTAGTGGCTGATGTTTTGTAGCCACTGGAAATGGCTATCCGTCATGCCAATTTAGCGACTCGTTCCTTTCCTCTTCTTCTGTGCACACATTTTTAGCCGTTCATAACAAGTTTTTAACAAGCGACTTTTTCATGGGTGAAGGATGAGGGGAGAGGTGATTGACCAAAATGCTTTTGTTACATGGTTTTCGATACTGTATTGTACTATAGCCACTATCTGAGAGCTTTACTGGATGTTTAACAATTGAAGCCAGCTCCCGTTCGACTCTCTTGTCCAAATTTTTTGTCCTCTGACTGTCCGTTCAAGACTTCAAAACATTTGTCCGTTTTTTGTTATGTGGAACAGACATTGAAACAGTCGTCTTTATTCCCGCAGTAGAGAAATGAGCGGTGAACAAGAACTGGAGCTTCCGCCTTATATATCAAAACGAAGCCAAGGCTGGGTGCTAAACGTAACCCATGGCCAATCACCTGAGTTGTGTAAAATTGTGTGAAATATTTACCCGATCACCGAAAGATTGAACAACTAAGACATTGTATCAGGAGGGCCATTATTTGTTGAATCGAGATATACATATTTATTTTTTGTTCATTTTCTGTAAGAAGTTCGAAAATGGCTTGCAATGTAGAGCCATTTGAAACGTTTGCATAGAGTGAGATAACATAAAAAAACCGCATTACGTGCAAGTTGCTTGATTGTGCGCAACGTTTGATCTCGAAACATTTGAGTTTTAGGCAAATGGGATGGTATGAATTTAAGCATCTGAGCAAAAATAAGGTTCAGAAACCACGTCATTCTCTCTGTGGGTCCGCTTATACGACTGGTGATAGGTCTAATCTTATATGTTGATAGATCGGTTGACATTAGATCACCAGTAGATGCTTGTTCACGTGTTTTCATGACTAGGTATAAGATCGGACAAATTGGTTTATTATTCTTAAATCGAGGGATAACTGAAATTTTCAATCCCGCTGCCTTTGCCATGTTGACCTTTTCTTTGCTTAGCTTTTGGTATAGGCGTTTAGATTTCTTCTCATAGGATGGACAATAGAGTGCAACATTTTGAAGATGCTTATCCGTTATCTCGACATTTAACTGATCTGAAAGTACTTCAGTTCCGCATCATTATCACTACGGCCAAACTGATAGATTTTGATCCTTCGAGCTCCCTGATCTGGTACAGACCTTGTTTTTGTGTGTTATGTAGAAGCCCAAATTTTTGTGCCGAAGGTGGTTGAATACTTGCAGAGCTTTGTTCAAAAAACGCGAAAAATATTGTCCAGTTTGCTATTTGGTTTTTTTCTTCATTGTAAAAGCTTGTGGGAGGAAAATATGTGATAGACCACTATTTGTTTTTCGTTACCTGGGCCTTCTAATTTAGTCTTGAAGCGCAGTTGATTCTGAGGCTCTTGCAGACTGCATACGATCCTGCGTAGGAAAAATTTAGAATCGAGTCAATAAGTACAAAACTTTTACCCAGTTCCAATAATGAACGAGCATCATCGGAAGCGTTACCTCACCCAACACAGTGACTTTAGCGCGCCGTGATTTTCGGATTTGTCGATATTATCGCGGAAATCGTCACTTCTCCGTTTTGATTTCAATTAAAGACGACCAAATTTCCTTTTTAGATTATTTTTGATATTGCGCCGAATATCATTGCGAATAGCTGTTGATTCGTTTGCTATCCTCCCCCAAAGGCCTTTCTCCAGATACTGAACACAATAATGTTGTTTTGACACACATTTATTTATGCAGAAAAGCATTTCGTTCTGGACTCGTCTTGAATAGATCCAAAATAGTTGTGTCTCAATACTCAGTATCTTTGGAGATTTCTTTGGTAAGCCGCTCAAGATTCTATATAAAGATATTGATGTGACTGATGCGATTCTGCCGCAGGAATCACAGACATCCACACGTAAATCTCTTGAGGCTTTCTGGATAAGCGCCAAGAGCCCCAAAATGAACTGGAAGGGCTTCAACATCATACAAGACTTCGTGCCCTTTCTTCGCTTAATTTTTTAAGGTGACCCAAGAAATATGTAGAAAAAATCCTCTAAATCATTCAAATAGTCTAATAATACAAACGCCCAGGTTCTGAGGAAGGCTGGCAGCCGAAACATCAGCCCAATTACTAGTACTTCTACCACTTTACCTACCTTGCGTAGAAAGTTGGACTTCTGACAGTATTTATATTATGTCTTTATCCCCGAAAAAAAATCACTCAAATGAGGAGTCAAATGGTCGCACAACTATTACGAGGTAATAACAAAACCTGAAGCAAGTGACGAAAACGTCAAAGCTTAGAACCCATGAGGCTTTTCGGGTGAACTTCAAAAATGTGAGTACCGCTGCGTGCGGCGACGAGCAATCCGTAATATCGAGTGGATAGAGATGTCCGGCATCGGGAAGGAGGTTACTGTTTTGATTCCCTACTACAACTCTTAGCAGCACAGTTTTTGATGTCATTTTGTACTGGGCTTTTCTTGAAAGGGCCTTTTTACAGCGTCCCAGCATCCACAATACAATTATATTTCCAAGTATCAGGCGCTCTTTTGAAAATATGCTGTGTTTGCTTTTTAGAGAAGCTCTTTTAACAGCGCTGTAGCAGAAACTGAACATTTGTGTTTCACAGACGCACACATGTCTCGAAGGTCAGAACTACTCTCTGGAACTATGAGTAACCATTCCATAGCGTAAGTTTTGGTGATTCCAACGCTGGTGCTTAATTTCTGAAAAAACTGTTCCACTGAAGCGTAGCAGAGAATTTTGACTGACATTGGCGACATCTGACTTTTAGCCAACTCACAGGCTATGAGGGCTGCCCACGATTTCAGTACGGCTATTGTTTCTGGCGCCTAGGCGGACCACATGTGAAGTTCGACTTTTGGTATTCAACTCGGAGTTGTTCCTATGCTTCAGAAGAAACGCTAGATAAAGCGCATGTCTCTGGTACTACTGGTTTTCCTCTACACGTCCATATGCCTTTCGTGTTTTGAGCGAATTATACGCATGATAACAATGAAAGCGCGCGAGGGATGAGAAACATAATTTGGTCCTGAATACTACAACGCAACAAAAGGGTCCTTTCAAAAAACGGCCATGTAGCACAGAAGCCAGAAATTCATGTTTTCAAATGACTACTAACACTCTTGTAAAGAATCCTTACCCGAAGAAAGGAACACTTTCTTCATTGGTCCACGGATGACTGCAAAGATCCGAAGTATCTTTTATAGATTGCAGGAAAAAACGCTCAGTTGTTGCACAAATCACTATTTTTTGGTACAAAACGCAAGTCCATGAGTAACAACGGAACCAATGCACAAATCCCTTAAAAATGGTTGTATCCATTCTATACAAGTTGCTCTTAACCCATCGACTTCCTTAAGCATAACTTTATTTTGTCGACACACATCATTACAGCGCTTAGTCTAGATTCGAAGCTCCAGATTATTTTTAATATTGTCGTCTTGCTTCCACATCATTGAGTACCAGGCACGTCGGCGGAGAGTCTCGTGCTGTCGTTCATCGTGAAGACGGTTACTGGTTAGATTTCCTACCGCGACGTTTCACTGAAGTTTTTTGTAGTGTTAAATTTTACTTCCAGTGCAATGTGCTCAAATCATGTGCACATTATATCACACCATATCTTATATAGCAACATCGAACACAGACCATCAATGTATATAATTTATTCATCACCAATTATTCCATACAACGGTCTTAAGGGCATACTGGACTGAAAACAAGTATCTTTTCCCAATCGATTGTTCTTCTTTTCGGTCGATGGGTTTTCGCGATTGCTTGTGGCTGACGGTTCGGCTAATAGGCCTTCCTGCTCGCTCGAACAAGGCGTATTTGCCGAAACGTCACCCACAAGCAATCGCGAAAACCCATCGACCGGAAAGAAGAACAATCGATTGGGAAAAGATACCAACCTCGTGAAGCTTAAAATAAAGATTAGTTTTCTAAGCTTTTCTTCTCATTTTCAAAGTTTTATATCATTAACATGCCGAGGTTTCAAAAAAGTCGGTTTTTCGAGTTGAAAACAATTCGTTTCGAACTAAATGGCATTAGAAACTATCCACTGTCTATCAGAGCGAAAAGATCTGTGTATGCGTTTTTACACTATGGATCTACGTTTCTTATCAGGAAGTGGAGAATTGTTAGACAACTGAGCTTTTTTTTTCTTTTGCTGTTATAACTACGTTATAGAAGAACCTTCATCAAAGAGATGGAACAGAACGTCTACTGTGAAGCCTCCTGGTAGGGAATCGCACCAGTACATTCCTACCGATGGTTGGAATCACTAATCATTCGGCCTGCGCGCAACAAGTGGAATCTGGCGCCATGCAACTGTCTCACGCTCAACGTTGATTTCCTAGTCTGGTGATCACCAGACATTTTTGTTCAAGAAAGCCTACTGACATGAGGAGCGCATTGAAGCGTCATCCGGCGCAGAGAACATAGGAAGCCTTTCACTTAGAAAACAACGTGGGTGGCTTTTCCTATATAAAGTGACGCACATGAATACCATTGACTTTTCGTACATATTAGAAGAAATTTGCATACGTATACGAATAACGTTTTATGGATACGTTGAAACTCTCAGAAAGGCAAACTCGGCGAAATGTCATGTACCGATTTCGAGATATATCAATCTCGTGCAAGCTCTGTATGAAATAGGTGAAAAGATATGTCAAATTCCCATTTTTCACTTCAAATGATTAAGGTTAACAAAGATGGGTCTTTCTAATCGTTCAGGAGAGAGCTAGGAAGAAGTAATTCAACCAATATTCATCGGCGGTCCTTAGGAATATAACAATCTCAAGTAAGAGCTAAGAGATCTGTTTTTACCAGTGAATACTTTTTGGAGCATAAGTGAAACGCATAGTTCAATAATTGAAGGTGCTCCATGATGAAAGATCAAAGATGGTTCTCGATTTTTCTTACCTTCTTGAAGTGCTATCAAGATTTGCAGTTATGTAAGTAACGAAAGCATATAGATTTCTGCAGTCTTTTTTTTTATCTACTTCTCGTATCTTGTACAGATTGTAGAACAACATGTTCATTGTTGCATGGTTTTTACCAACATAAGAGCCGAAACTATTCACTTGTGTCTCACATTTGATACACTTAGTATCTTAAGTGACATAAACAGCGAGAGACATAACAGAAACCGAATTTATTAAATTCACTTAACAAAACGTATTTATCATACAGCTAAAACACTCCAACAGTAGTGTTAAGGTAGTATCATTCAGAAATGTGATAACCTGGCACGTCAACATAATATGGGCAAATGGGATGTAATCACAATATCACATCATCAGTTGAGGCTGTGAGAACCGAAGGAAATGTGTGTTTATCAAATTCACTTTACAAAGTGTATTAAAAATCTATGTGCTTGCAACCAATCTTCTTTATCGAAAAATTACATATATTCTATGAAGAAAGGATAGGATAAGGTGTTCGACGCTGATCCACGATTTATGACCAGTCTGACGCATCACTCATTCGATAACATAAGGCAGTGTTTGAGCTTACTGAATGCATATCTAGCCTGTGATAATTGGCGATAATCCACTGATGCGTAAAGCCACTGGACCAGTCATTCCAACGGTGAGCTTGGAATAGCAGCAAATCAGTAAAGAACAATTTAAGATTCAACCGTCAAGCTTCAGAAAAACCTAAAAATCAGAACGCCTCTGATCGACCGCACACTCAAAAGGATTGAACATAATATAAGCGCAGAGAGACACCATTTTTATGAAGAAGCGATGATAGGCCTCAATTGTAAAACAATTTAACCACAGAAAAGTGTTTATAAGTGTCTAGAATGGAGCCGTATAGTCGGTGAACTAGCGGTATGCCCAGATTGTGCAGCCCCCCTCTGCGATGCGCAAATTGGTAAAGAACTTAGGGTTGATAAACCTTACTCGCACGTAGATGAAGTTGTCTTCATCCGCTAAAAGTTACACAACTCCAGATAAATTACATATATCGACTTTGCCTTTTTTGACTTTTCATGCAATGTGCACGCCAAATACTGACAATGCCTAGATGCCGACCGATTGCTGCCACTCACAAGTACGATACGATCTGCAACACCTAATTCTTACAATCGACACTAAGATGTCGTCATACCACTTTCGATTACTTCAATGCCTGGGAAAACTGGTGATCTACAAGCAGTTCACATACGAGTTTTCAGCAATATGAAAGATAGGACCTTAAGCCACAATTGAGCAAATTAGCACACTTGCAACCCGTCAGGGAGCGTGGTGAAAATCGATGCCCTATATCTATCACACTGTAGAACAATTGTATCCACACCTTTGTTATTGTAGTCGCTCCATATACCCCTTTGAAATGACCCGCTATATAAAATTTTATGAGCCACACACACACTGCTCCTCTTCTGGCCCAAGTTATCGTCTGAATGCATGACAGAACCTCAATTTTCCTGTTTACAGCACTGTGATATGTGTGGTACAAAGAATTTTTTATATATAAAGTTTCTATGTAGAAGAACAAACTAAGAACAATCGAGGAATAATCAAGAAGCAATGTATAGTAGTGCATCTGAGAGGATGAGACAAGAGACGATGAACGATTGAAACCTTTTTTTCGTTATTATTTGAGCCAACATGTCATGTGGTCTGGTAAGGGTTCTTGTACAGGCCGAGACACGTGTTTCGTCCTTACAGACTCATCAGCCGGGCAGAACCCGTCGTCCGTCGATCTTTTTATACGGTTATGTCGATCTTACGGTCATATATGCTGACTTTTTAACCCTTTGACAATGGCGCTGAAATCTTGCATGACACGCGAAGCGGTCGGGTTGTGAGCTACATTGACAGTAAGGTAGATCGTGATCAAATTTGGAATTAATCGTAAGTGAGTGATTGAACCATAAGGAATGATGAAGAATGATCAACGAGACTTTAATAAGACTATCGGTAGTAGAAACAACGCTAATGCTTCTCAATGGATATTGTGTGCCTAGTTTAGTGAGTCCTCTTATTAAAAGGTTCTTCCATGCTGCTATGACAGCTTGTTATAAATTGTATGCTGCCAATATATATAAAATCTTTGCCGGGTATTGTAGAGCTACTAATCGTAACCTTTGTCATAATTATCAAATTATAGAAAAAAATAGGAATAATGGAATTTGTTCATCATCCAAGTACAACATCCGCACGGAGTGCGCGCCAACACGTATTTACTCTAAGACAGACGAGGGAGAGAGAGGGAGGGAAAGAGAGAAAGAAGAAAAGAAAGAAAGGGAACGAGAGGGAGTGAGGGAAGGGAGAGAGGAAGAGAGAAAGAGAGAGGGAGAAAAAGAGACGAGCTGGAAACGATTGGTGGTGATGTGAAGGGGTTGAGGGCATGAAACTACTCTTTTTACAATTTTCTCAAGTATACATCACCGTTTGTTTTTTGACTTTGACTTGATCTCAAGGTATAAAAGCCCATGGACAATTCACTAAATCATTCGAACGGCCTAATACGACGTAAGTGCAGACCTCTACTACCGACCTCTTGATGACTAAAGAAGGTAACTCTTTGAGATTTGAAAAGTTTGAAGGCGTAGAGAACAAAAGACTTCACAACTTACAATCCATATGGCTTCTTAGCGTTGCTAGACTAGTCGAATATGAAGTTCTTTACTTTTAGTTTTTAACGTTTGGGATAAGGAGTAGGTGGTATTTATTCGGACGTGTACGAAACGTAAAAGCGTTCGGATTTAGTCTGTTCAGCTACATCTATTGCGACTTCAAAGCGTAGTATGAGAGAGCGTTTTCAGAATGAAGTCTTTGCGCACAACTTCATTTCTTTGTTTTGCAGAAAGACCTAGTTTTTCCAATCATGTGACTTTGATACATTTTGGCTGAAAACGCGATGATGTGATCCGCTGCCAGAAACTGGGACGATACTAACTTCGGATAGACTTCATTTTGTTTTGACAAAGATGTGATCTGTACGCGCTCCAGTTAAGTGCAGTGATTTTGGCATTCACCGTTGCTATATTTTTCTCTTGGATCATCAATTCGATTGTCAGAGACCGATTTATGAGAATAGAAAGCATCCAGTTACGACTTCGTCCATGCTTACATCAACGAACGTAATAGCAAAGGTGGATGGAAGTGGAGTTGGCTCCAAGTAGTTTTCTAAATGTCACTTTTACTATTCCTATGTTGTAAAAGACTTGAGCAAACAGAAAATTTTTATTCTGAATCGGTGCAAGAAGGGGCTACGTCACCTGATATCTTCAGACTTCTTATATCTCATAACGCATGGCAGTTACAGGCTCCATCTATCTTCAAAGATGCGCCACATTTGTTGCTACATCTGATTACTTGAACATTGATATAACCGATGGTCGTATGCCGTGTAAGACAAAGATCTATTATTTTAATGAACGTGAAATTGTCGTCCATGCCTGCCATCGAAGTGAATTATGGGTTCTGTTCCCACTTGAGAATCCATGAGTTAGTGGTAGCAGTCAATACTGGTCTGAATCAGATGTTAGGACAACACATCATTCCATTCGTCATTGGTCGCATTCAAGTTGTTCGCCAAAAACCACAGTTAAGCTTGTTCACCAATTATTTTGTGACGTCTCTGACTATAACCCAATCGGCAATTGTTGTTCAAGAGGAAATTTAGTGTTTTCTCATGTCGGAAATCTTTCAAAGGTTTGAGCTACGACGACCAGTGATGAGTGTTCCGAGTTAGAGACAGGTTTATGAGAATAGTAGTACTCCGGACAATCTCCGCTTTTACAACTTTCCCGTCACATTTTTCCAATGCTGAGTTCTTATTCTTGTTTGTTCCTACTTCTGTACTCTTATAATTTACAATGATCATTAACAAATTTGTTGAACTTCTCACTGCGGATGAGTTCCTGAAGATCTTCAAAGAACGTATCGAATTTCGAATTATTAGATACCAATGTTGGTGAGTAGCATTGACTGAGTTGATTTTCTCATAAGGTAGTGCAATACTTAGAGCTGTAGAATGAGAGACAGCATTTGAGAAGAGTTAGCAAACGCTACATTAAATGAATGTGTGCCTAATGAAGTTATCATCACAAATTTCATTTGATGTAGCTTTCTCACCAAGTATAAGAACGATCATAGCACACTTCTGCATGAGTACTCTGCCAGCTTATCATGTGGTGTTGCCTTCTTTCCAAGAGGTTAGTGATGCTGGCCATCGGCGAAAAGGTTCCTGGGTTCGGTTTTTCTCCTTCACAGGAGGTTTTTTGGGTTGACTCGTATCGAAGGTCCTTCCATGCATGTGATTACAGCAAAGAAAACACGCAATTGTCTCACACATCACTAATTTGCGATACGCTATCCATGGAGTAACAGAACCAGTACACAGGTTCCAAAACTGATTACATTCACTTCCATGTAAGCTTCCTCTATTACACACTGTAGAGAATATGTTTAAAAATTCAACTTTCGAGACAAGGTCAAAAGAACTGCAAAAAAAGTTGGATTTGCGCTGCTCACCTGTGGATGTGTTTCGTATAAAAAAAGAACAGTTTTGGACAATAGATCATTTTTTTGCTATAACGATCACGTCATAGGAGAACTTTTGATAATAACCGACACCGAAAAATTTGCTGTTAGGCGTCATGGTAGGGAATCGAACAAGCAACCTGCTTCTTGTAGTTGGCATCACTATTCACTCATCATTACGAACTGCTCGCCGCGCTCGACGGGGTGGTATGAGCACCGTGGACCTGTCGTACCCAAAATGTTGAGGTCTTTCGTACAAATTTTCGGCAATTCTTGTTGTTCAAGAGCATATATTCTGCCTTGCAGCTAGCATTTGCAAGACGCCAGTTATTCTTTCGGAGACATTTGATACTGGATTGTTTTTAATATCGACGTTGTACTTTTGCGCTGTTCGAATAATCTAAAAGGCTTGCTATGTATCCGCTTTCAGGCTTCGAAACTGGATCGCTTACCATGTCCCATTCAAAGATGGATGGCGAAACTCCTGGTTCGTAAACATTAACTTGAGTATCATCGATCAAATGCGGTCGGCTTTTATAGAAAGTTGCTAACGTTTCGTTCTCATGCGGTTCATAAATACTCAAAAAATTGCTCCAAATGGCGCTTTTCCAGGTTTTGCTGCAGTTTTGATTTAAGTTAATCACTGAATCAAGTGATCACTTTCTGTCAGCTCCAGCCGTTGAAGCAAGAGAAGAGGCGCCACCGCCATCATCTGTATCAAGGATGAGTACGCCTGGTATTAGTTACAAAGTTGTTTGATCGTAGTCACAAAGCATTCGTCTAGTAGTTTGAGTCATGCATTTTGATGACTAGGTGAAATATGTACGGAAATGCTCTCAAAAAAAATCTAAAAAGTATTCTTCACTTTTCAAAGGCAGACTCCTGCCACTCCTACCACATCAGCTGGATCCGCTGATGTAATAACACCACGAAATGATGCGTGTGTCGAGTATCTTAGCTCTTATTTGCTTGATGATCTGCTTGTTTTCAGAAAGCCATCACATCGAAAAATTCGGCTGTTAGCACGCCAACTACGAATGACCCACTAGTCGATGAGATCACTCCGGAGCACAATCGTGGCCGTATGTTGTTTCTTGACATGATGGCTCGTTTTGTCAATATCCTACTATTTTATGAATTTTAGTCACATCAGTTCCTAACTCAATAGTCTCTCTTCGTACTGGAGCTCGTGGAGGTCGCAAGCGGGGGGATGTCAACAGACCACATCCTGATGTTCGGCAAAAGAGAGTACGGGTTGCGTCATTCACACGTTTGAAAACCGGTTAGAATAGAGTGGTTGGAGTTGTTATTACTACGACGTATCTTTGTAGGCTGCATCGCACAATGAGCCTCTAGGGCCATCCGTAGCCACCTCTTTCAATAAGCCTTGGCATAGCTCTGGTAGTGGTGCCATTTCCAATGTTACTTTTCAGGTTGAATCAACTTCACATTTTCAACAGCAGTCACAGCAGGTCATTCTGTTATCAAAGCAAAATGCTTTTGATGAGAACAAAGCTATGTGTTCGGGTTCAGGTACCGTCCAACGCTGTCCAAGATCTAACTAAAACAAAAATCCAGGAATGCATAAACAAAAAGCGCCACGAAGCTGCTTGAAACTCTGGTGAGTCTTTCCACACGTACTGCTGTTTTTTGTGATTTCTTAACAAATTCGCGAGTAGACAAAATCTCTCGTCTTACACATTATCTGTTATTTCATAACTTTCATTTCGAGTGTTTTCTTAAGACCACAGCTCAAAATTCAATACGCCTTGCAATCATTTTTTAGCCACGCATGTCAGTGGTCTGTTAAAGGAGGGCTGACTTATAGAGCCCGATGTTTTGAGAAAACACTAGAAATGAAAGTTGTGATATATTGAATGTACTAGCCATGAGAAATCGAGTGTACAACACTTTGCGTTCAATGAGTTCTTCACTGGACATAGAGTGTAAAGCGTTCTTCGTCGCTAACTCTTATTGTGGGGACTGGAGCACCCACAGAGACTGGCAAAAGACGAGAAAGGGTAACTGCCTAACTGAAAAGATCGCAAGATCGAAACACGTGTATCGAGTTCTATAAGTCAGCCCTCCTCTAACAGACCACTGACATGCGTGGCTCAAAAATGATTGCAGGGCATATCTGTTATTTGTCGGAAAAACACTGTTGTTGCAAACAACAAAGTCTTGTGAATAGCTGCTTTCTGTAGAAAATGTTTTGACGTATCTGGAATGTAGGTACTGCTGATGTAATACATGAAAGTTTGCACGGCAAAAAATATATCAGGATGAGCAAAAAGTTCTGGGAAATTTTTGAGAGTTCCATTTTTTGACGTCTTTGTGTTCTTATTGATAGTTATGTATATTTATCTAGTTCATTAAATTTAGCTCCGAAATGCCTACTAAACAGATGACTAGCATGAAACAGTTGATCTTCTATTTTTGTGGAAAGGTTTAATGTCTCAAAGCCGTCGATGAGAATAATGAGGGTAAAGGTGCTGGCACTGCGACATCGACTGTGGGCAGATGATCTAAGCATTTCAAAAGAGGCATTTTCAATCTTGAATATATACCTCATTCTGGCTGACCATCTGTTTTGTGTGAAAGTGGCTTGCAGACTGGTTTAGATGCTTAGCCTTCATCAAGTACTCGCAATTTGGCTAAAGACCTTGGTATTTCGCAGCGAACCGTTGTCCACAAGATGCACCAATTTGACGATTTACACAAAAACTTTGCAAGGATTGGGAATTTCGCAGAACGATGACAGAAAGTTGTGGACAATGGTGGTTTCTGTTTTGAAGGGTAGTTATTGTTGTTTTTGTTGCTAATTATCGGATAAAAACGAAGTCTTCAAAAGTTTGCTCAAAACTTTTGTCTCAACCCTATATATGATTAATGCTGAAGCAATTTCTATAAACATCAAGACATAAATTTCACATTCTTTTTGCTGCCTCATTTTCACTTACCATTTATCTTTCCTAACTTACGACGCAGATCAATTTATGATAAGATTTTGACGTTCCATTTTTGATATTTGCATGAAAAGCTTCCAGGCTTGTCGTATTTATAGGCTCAGTGTCTGCGTTACATTATCAGTGGCAGCTGCGTTCGAATGCTAATACGGTTTCCTTCGGTTATCCGCAGCAATTGACTATTCGGCCCTCATTCGCTGAAGAGAACATTTCCCCGGATAACCGAAGAGAGCCTAAACACTTATTATCGTTGATTTGTACAGACAATATATACTTAATGGAATCATTTGTATGCAAAGCAGATGTTTGATGTATTTTTATCAGTCTCCATTTAGCTGCCATCTATCCTTGTACGGAGTCTGCGCAGCCGGCAATCAGGCAACAACAGATCTATTTTAGGTGCATAGTCTTGCGAAATCACAAGGATTCAATTGTTTTCCATTGTATTGAATTGATTTTGATAGTATCCATCAATGTCTATTTGTAGGTGACTATCAGTCTATGCAAAGTGGATTTGCCTCAAAACAATGGTCCACATTGCACACGAAGCTTCAACAGCCATCTCAATCACTAGATTCGTCGCATCAGACCCAGCAACATCAACAACGACAACAACAGCAGCAACAACAGCAACAACATATTCAGCATCAGCAAATGCAAGCTTCTCAGCAGCATATGCAGCACTCCCATCATCATCACTTCGCGCAACAGCCACCTTCAATTGCACAGCATTCCATGCAGACGCAAGTTATGTACCACGTGCTCCATATGCAACAAATGCCATCACCACCTGGCATGGAGCCATGTCTTGTTTCTCAACAGGCAATGCAAATGCAAGCGATGCAGAATCAGCAGATTTCTCAACAGTCGGTGATGCAACAGCATATGAGTCAGTCACATGTGCATCAACAAACGCGGACGATTAATCCTCAGGGTAGTTCTTCTCATGTAGTGATTGATAAGTTAACTTTGTGGTAGAATCCGTAATGTCTTTTGAACTAGTGCAGAATTTTTATTTTATCATTTCGCATTGCCACTTCTGCAATCCTTCACAGGTAGTGAATTTGAGCTATGGAGTCATTCGCTCAGAGGTGAAATAATGGATTTGAACCATATAATTGCTTGTTTGATCAGCTGTACTTGCAGTAGTGCTTCATAATTTACGAATGAGTTTGCTATCATTTCAATTATTTAAAATATTTGTGTGACCGAATCTGTGGTGCAAGCAGAGTCGAGTCCTTAAAAATAATAGCTTATGATTTGTCTGTAAACTATTCCAGACACTTCCTGTAAATCTTTTTGTTGCTCTTTGTTTATGATATTAATCTCTTTTTCACTATCGATGCAAGTCAACAGTGGTACACAGACAACATACACCCAATTTCGTCTAATAACGATCTTAGGTAAGAGAAGATGTGATATGTGAAAGAACAGAATGGTGGACAGCTGTTTGCGCAAGACGGTGGATCATCTCAGAATCCAGTCGGTATGGTAGGCTCCATGCAAATCAGTTACCAAGGACAATCACAAGCATGTGTTTCCCAGCAACAACAGCGCAACCCAATGAGGCATTTACGTCGAGAGGCGCAGCTGTGAACATTGACTACCAACAAGGATTATCAGAATATCTATGAATCTTTACAAGCTTCAGATCTTATATCATTCAGGTAGTCGTGGAGCTCGGCAACCTATTCATATGAGGCAGCACTCTCAAGCAGCGATGGCTCGTATTGGTCAAAAGGTTAACCATCTAATGAACTCACATTTTGTATCCCGTGAACAGCAAATGGAAACTCAACTAATGGGTGATCATTCAATTTGCTCACAACAAATGCCCCATCATATGGACAAGTCGCTTTGACTGGGCAACAATACTATATGCAGTAGGATCAAAGGTGTGCTTAGATTTCGTTGCCATATTTGATCTACTGTTGCACATCTTCAAAGCGCTCAACACAGCGCTGACCTGGTACGTACTATTGACGTTGCTGTTTATACCAAAGTAAATGAGAAGTTTAAAACTTATTTCTAAAGAAGATTTCGCTTTAGTTGTAGGTATATCTATATATACTTACATATATATATATATCTATATATATATATATATGTATATATATACATGTATTTATATGCGTGCATCCACAAAACCCCCTCTTTGGGGGATCCCGCCTGGTTAGTCGCGAGGGCACGTGGCGCGTCCCCAGGTGGCGGGATAGAGGAATAAAACGCGAACCAAAATCGACCGTGTGCTTCCCAAGACGCAGGTGGATTCAGGAGATGAGCTCCCTGCTTCTGCAGTGCCGACTTGACAAAACTCTAATGCTACGAGTCAAGTCGGCCAAAAGCCTTCAATCAAGCGGCTGGGAAGTACATGGGAGACGGTTAGGAGTCGCCTCCAACAAATAAGCTCCTCTCGCTCCTCCGAGCGAGACTGGCAAGAATGGGCTTCATTCCCCTGCCTCCGAAAGAGCCCCTGGTACAGCAGCGCCACGTAGGGCGAGTACGGAGAGGCTGCTAGCATTTCAGAGCCGAACTAGGCTGCCAGGATCGGAACAGACTAAAATAACGATCTGTACTTACAACGCAAGAACCCTTGCTCACGAATCCGCTGTAGGAGATCAATTGATTCAAGCAAGAAGAATAAGGTATGACGTCATTGGCCTGGCTGAGACGAGAAGGCGTCATCCTTTTCACGCTGATTATGACACCGGGGTAGAAGTGTTCCTTGGAACATGCGATCGCAAAGGTGTTGGCGGCGTTGGCGTCCTCGTCAAATCGAATTTAACCGTGAACATTGATTCGCTTGAACAACTAACAACCCGTATCGGTCGATTACGCTTGGAAACGATGTGGTTCTATGCCGGCTTTGATCATCTTCGTTGCTTGCGCACCAACATCAAGCTGTGACGAAGACGAAGTCAAAGCGTTCTATATGGATCTTGAAAAACTCTTCAAAGAAGAACATACATTCTTCAAGGTCATTGTCGGAGATTTTAATGCAAAAACAGGACCTAAAAGAACGTCTGAAGAACGTCACATAGGGACCCACGGACTAGAATGGAATGAACAGGGTGAGAAGCTATCTGAGTTTATCATGACGAGTCAAACCATCCATGGTAACTCACAATTCCAAAAGCCTCTTTTTCAGCGATGGACGAGGGAGTCTCCCAATGGAGAGAAGCATAACGAAATAGATCACATCATAGTAAATCGAAGGATTTGCCTGACCGATGTCGCTGTTGTTCCTAAGTTCTACACGGGATGAGACCATCGCCTCCTTCGCGCAAAGTCCCGATTTTCAAGGAGAGGAGAGAAAGCCGCTTAATTCAAACAACGAAGTCCCAGAACTACCATAAATTGGGATGTATTCAAATCATTAGTCGGCTCCTGGGAAGATACCGTGGTCGACAACATCGACGAAGAATACGTTGGACTCGTTGAATATCTTCACATTAGCGCTATAAGAGCCGAGAGTCCTAAGGTCACGAAGAGACGCTTGTCTTCGTAGAGACTCGAGCTGATACGTTAACGTGGAATCGCACGAGCTGCAGGCAACCGAAACCTTACGTCCGAACTTGCGCAACGATGCAGGGAAGCGATAAAAGAAGGCCTTAAAGACAGAAGAGCAGCAGTTATGGCTGAAGCTGCAGAAGCTGGGAAGAGTATTCACAAAGCACAGCGAGGCTTCGCCATCTTTAAGACCAAGATGATTGCACTCCGATATCCTGACGGGACACTTACAGCTTCGAGAAGGGCTTTGGAGAAAATCATCCACCAATACTGTTCTGATCTCTTCGCTAGCCATGTCCTCTTACCGTCATATAAATTGAAAGAGGACGAATATGTCGTTCCACCGGTCCTCCCTTCCGAAATCCGACATGTTATATCGTCGGTGAAAACAGGACAACACCAGGTCCAGACAGGATTAGACCAGAACACCTGAAGAACCTGCCGCCAGTTCTCATCAGCACAGTGGCTAGGCTGTTCACGCGCTACTTGTCAGAATGCAAAGTTCCTATTCATTGGAAAACCAGCAAGACCGTAGTGTTGTTCAAGAAGGGAGACCTTCACGACATAGGCAATTATCACCCAATCTGCTTGCTGTCCGTTGTCTGTAAACTCTTTACTCGAGTCATCCTAAACAGGACTGACAAAACACTGGACGAAGGACATTATGCGAACAAGCAGGGTTCCGAAGAGGATTTAGTACCATAGACCACATGTTTACGATTACAAGACTCATTGTAGTTTCACGAGAGTACAAACAACCACTCTGTCTCACTTTCATCGATCTGAAGAAAGCCTTTGATTCAGTGGAAACAGAAGCGGTTACAGAGGCTCTGGATGACCAGGGCGTCCCTACTCGGTACATAATGACCCTTCGTGAGCTTTATAAAGATTTTTCGACCAAAATATCTCCACTTTACAACAATAGCACCAATGACGTAGGAAGAGGAGTTCGACAAGGCGATACAATTTCGCCAAAACTGTTCACCGACACCCTACAAAATGTCATGCGAACACTAGAATGGGACGAAATGGGAGTGAAAACTGACGGTCGACAATCAAACCATCTTCGCTTTGCTGACGATATCGTTCTCATAACACCAAATATCAGCAAAGCAGAACGAAAGTTGACCGATTTCGATAACGCCTGTGGATGGATTGGTCGTCATCTGAATTTAACGAAAGCAATGTTAATGAGGAACGAATGGGTTTCTTATGCCCCATTCACGCTCAACGGAACGACAATCTTCAAATGCTCAAGTTACGTCTATCTAGGTCGTAAAATGAACGTGATGAACGACCTAGCCCCAGAGTTGAGCAGGAGGAAGCGAGCGGCTTGGGAAACGTTTAAGAGCATCGAAGATGTAGTGAAGAGGACAAAGAACGTCCGACTCCGTGCTCACCTTTTCGACTCGACAATTTTAGTCGTGGTCTTAGCGTGGTCTTAACAAAACACTTAAAATAAAGGTACAATCATATATATATATTTATATATATATAAATATAAATTAATAAATATATATCTATATATACATATAGGGTGCGTGAAGACTTCTGTCATTTTTTAGATATCTCATCAATAAAAAAATATTGTATAAACGAAGAAGTCATTGAATCAAAAGAGTAATTACGTTAAATAAGTGGAGTACGAAAAGGCTTATAACAAATTTTCAAAAATGCGTCCTTTGGTCTCTATACATTTTCGAAGTCGCTTGTGAGATTTTCTAATGATGTTCGCACACGTTTCCATCGTAAATTCGTCTTGAGTATGTGTCAAAGCCATTTTGAGTGCTTGTATACTGGTGTAGCAAGTAGCCGAAATTTTTTTCTGCAATATCAAGCACACGAGTAGTCTACTGGGTTGAGATCTGGCGAGTTTATGGCCAATTGTCCATGTGCCAAAAGCCTAAAAACTGCTTTTGACAGATGGCAGTCGTTGAACAGGGCGAATACGCAAGAGTCCAGTCCTGCCGAAGCGTAAACCCGTAGGCGCAAAGGTATTGAGCACTTAAAGGCCCCAATATGCCTCGTGTAAATTGCTGGTAGCTAGTAGTGTTGATTTTGACGCTTTCGTTGGTAAAGACAAACGGCGTCTTTCACGTAGCGCAAATGCCGTTCCAGACCATCACAATGGCAGAAAAATGACTGCGGTCCATGGCTTTGATACTATGGACTTATGCTGACCGTTCCTGAAAAGTTGACTTTAATTCTGGCGATTGTGGAGTAGTTTGACCTTGAATTTGTTCTTATCTGTGAAAGCACCTTTGACAAACGAGCACCAGCGATCAAACAAATCATTCGGCGGTT
>JAHQIW010006418.1:0-17824 GCA_019055375.1 Parelaphostrongylus tenuis
TCCCTGGCAGGTGCGAAGATCCAGGCATGTGGATCATGGGAGGAATGGAGGGAAGTGACTTCTTTCCTTTGCTGTCTGTTGGGGGATGACCAGCTTAAGATTAGGGCAGTGAATA
Organism: Parelaphostrongylus tenuis; assembly: GCA_019055375.1. Taxonomy (NCBI): domain Eukaryota; kingdom Metazoa; phylum Nematoda; class Chromadorea; order Rhabditida; family Metastrongylidae; genus Parelaphostrongylus; species Parelaphostrongylus tenuis. The sequence continues at coordinate 116 of JAHQIW010006418.1, forward strand.
CCAAGACAGGGGTGAAGGGGATGCCAGGGTCTTCCCAGTAGCTGACAAAGCTTCAGGACAAACATTGGCCCAGGATTCAACAGGAGTTGCTGAACCTAAAAGACACTGAACGTTCCACCAAGGCAGGCCCAACACACTGGCATTTGAGGTCCTCTTCGGAAAACCTGCATCCCTGACACAAGGGCCAGGGAGACCGGGAGGCAGGCCCCTGAAGACCAGGATTCCCCAGATGTCTCTGAACTTCTGAGCCTGCGACAACAGCCTGCCCCCCCATCCCCTAAAGAGTTGGTGTCCCCCACCCCCAAGGGAGCAAATGGGACTGGATTCCTTCATCACAGGTGCCCTCCATCCCAAGAAGCAGGAGAGCTGGCCACCCTTGATCTGCTGCAGAACCCAAATCACTACCAGCACGACCCTCTAGGAACCACGGGAAGAGGTGGTCACCTACTGCCCTGCCATCAAGGAGAGCTAAGTCATTGTGCAACACAGCCTGGGCTCGCCAGGGCTGGTGGTGGAGGAGACAGATGACACCCCCCTCCCCCTGTCCCCACTGCTCAGAGACTGCAGCAGAGGTCGTGGTGTTGCACTGAGTGGCCAGGATCCAGGGGCCAAGACGAGGGCTGCCGCCACCCAGGAGGCTGAACCTACAGAGCAGGGCATGTGGTCAATACAACGTGGCCTCCTGGGGCTCGATGGATGGGCAACCGACCAAGGTACAATCCAAAATGACAATGAAGCCAAGGGCAGCTGCCCCAGTAAAAGGTCAAGGTCCCTCATCCAGGTTTGGCCCCAAAGCCAGTTCTCAGATCCGGAACCAAGGAACGGGGATGGGCGGGTCCGTGGGGGAAGGACCACAGCAAACAGACACTGGAACGACCCCAGCCCCTCCCAAAGGGACCTTGGGGTCTGCAATGGTGAACCCATGCAGGGAGGTGGGACCACCAGAGGGGTGCAGGTTGCCAGATCTAGGGTCAACTTGACACCTACATGAGAGACCCAGTTTACTCTGACTCTGTAGCCACTTCAGGAGGACCCCATGGGCTGGAGTTTCTGGGCACAGGGGGTCAAAGGGCAAGAGACACTGTGCCAGTCCCGAGGATTCGTCAGTCGGTCTTGAGCTAGGAGAGCCTAGAATGCACGAGAGTCCACTCACTGAAGTCTTTCACCATGGGTATGGGATGGCAATGCGCACTCCACACTGCCCTCCCTGCTCCTCAGTCTCACAAACTAAATAGCTGGTCTCATTCAGTGGGCCACAGCTTGGTGTCTGGACATCCCCTCCAGCAGTGGGCTGCTGCAATACGCTCCAACCTGGGCCTGACCATACAGGCTCAGTTACTTGTCCGCGGTTCCCCTCCTGGTAGGGCCCAACCATGAGTCCATGGAGGGAAGCCCACTGACTGTGGCAGCCCCTGGATCCTTCCAGAGTGGCAGTGTGAGGGGAGGAGTCATTTTCTCTTGTTCCTTGCAGTTTCCTGGGCTGTAAATCACCATCACTCCTGGGGGATGGGTTTCTATGCTGCAGGCTGAGGCATTGTGGGGTCCCTGTCCCAGCCATGTGAGGATAGGCCAGCTGCTGTGATGAGCAGAACCCACCCTGAGGGAACCTGGACATGTGTTTCTCATTGGTTGGGCCCTCCTAGGTCCCCATGGTCTGAGGCCCCTGCCAAGGAGAAAACCGTGGTGGCTTGGTGTCCAACACTGTTGTCTTGTCACAGGTGATTTTCTCCCTGTTCCTCTGGTCCTTGTGCAGGTGAAGATGCCCAGACAAGCAGGCGGAAGAGGGTTTTCTTTTCTGGCCACCAAGCAGGCACCCTCTGCTTCGAAAGGTAGGAGCTCTTGCAACCCCTTCTTGCTCAGGGATTTCACCCACACAGGTGAGATTTGGAGGCACCCAGGAGGAAGGGGTTGGATTGGTTGAGACACTGAATGGTGGAAACTGGGCAAGCCTGTAATCCAGTCACATACCCCAGTAGAAGACATAGCAATGGCCATGCCCCAGGGGTCAACCAGGCTCTATGTTAATTAACCCAGACCCACTGAAGAGAGTGACCCTTTGTCACCCAGCAGGTAGGCAAAGGTTCAGCTGAATGATGATGCTTTGGGGCCAGCCAGTGCATGAGGACATGGCACCCTTGCCTGTGGTTGGGGGAGTGGACACAGGGGCGCCTTTGCAGAAGGCCATTTGCTGCATGTGTCAGCACCTTGGGTTGTGCCCTGTGCCCCGGGCCTCCTCCTGTATGGCTCTTAAGTCAGTGAGTGTGTGGTCATGTCGAGTGGCTGTATTGGCAGAATGAGTTTTCCCTTCCCTTCTATCAGGAGGGAAGAGTCAGTAACTTGTGGAACCCCCATCACTGGGACGGTAAACAGAACCGTGTAATGGTGAGAACAGAGACATGAAGACGTGCAGATGTGGAGGAGTGTGCCTGAGGTGCTGGTATTGGAGAAGTCATGACCCCACTCCCCGCCTTGCCCCTGAGGAGAGATGCCCGTACAGAGCTGACCCTCTGTCTTCATTTGCTGGCAGTTGCGTTAGGATCCAGCCGAGTGGCTCAAACTATGAACTATGTTGGTTCAGGAGGCCGGCAGCCGAGGTCGAGATGTCAGCTAACATTGGCTCTCTTGAGGGCTGTGGAGAGAGTCTGTCCCATCTCTCCCCCCTCACTTCCGGGGCGTTGCTGGCCATGGTGGGCGTGTCTGGGCTTGGAGAGCTCCGCCTTCCTCTTCACCCCAGTTCTCCTGTGTGCCTGTCTGTCTTTAAATCTGTCCTTTGTATGGGGACAGCTGTCCTGTTAGAGGAGGGTCCATCCTAATCAGCTCACTTGACCTCCATCAGCTCTGTGAAGACTTTTCATTTGTCTGTAAGGTCACACTGAGGTACTTGGGATTGAGACTCCAGCACCTGGATTTGAGGGAACATGATGTGACTCTTCACACCTACAAAGGCTCTGAGGTAGGAAGCACACTGGAATGTTCCAGGGACGGAAGAATGGCCTTCATGGCTACTGGGGGTGAATCCAGGGGCGAGGAGAGCAGGCCGCCAGGGCAGGAGCCAGATCATGTGGGCCTCATGGGCCTGTGAGAACTGTGGCTCTTCTGTGTTTGGGGAAGGAAAGGCCCAGGAGGCCCTGGGGTGGGTTCATCTGGGACCTTGTCCCAGTCCTCACATCGACGTGGAAACAGAGCTCCCTTGCAGGTGCTAAGACCCTACTGAGGTTCAGGCCCGGGCTCTGCTCTTCTGCCTTCCACCCTTCAGTGACAGGGAACCCCCTCCAGGTACAAGGAAAGAGGTGAGAATGAAGGTATGTGTGGTCAGCTCCCCTGCACGTCATGAGCTATCTCTCTATCTCTTAGCACCTCCTCAGTTGCAGAACAAGGTGACAGTAACCTAGCAGGTTATTTGAGGTTTGAATTCTGTGATCCTTGCATGGTGCCATCCCAGGCCCTGGTGAGGACAGCGAGAGCGCCCGTCCCAGTAGTTCCTGCTCTCCTTTGTTCTTTCTCTAGTTTCTGGGCAGGGGCCGGGCATCTGCTGACAATGGAGGCAGTGTGCTGCGGAAGGGCTGGAAGGAAGGTGGCTCCCAAAGGCATGGGGAAGACTCCTGGCAGGGCCATCTGAGGTCCAGGGTGGCCCCAGGGCCGAGGCCAGACAGGTTAGCATGGATCTGCCCTCAGCAGCCCTGGGCTAAGATGTGGGATCTTCAGAGCATGGGCAGGAATGGGGCTTGGGAGCTGAGGAGTATTTGTCAGCTGTGGCTCGGGACAGCGAGGGTACCTGGGCTGGGAGATGGTGGCCAAGGACCAGTCCATCCTGGGTTCACCTTAACGCTTGGCTTATGTACCAGACCCTTGGCTGAGCATGTGAAATGCTGCTGCTTCAGATGAAAAGTGACCACAGGGGCTGGACTGAAGCCTGCCTGGGGCGTGGGCTTCCAGCCTCATCTGGCTCACCCGTGCTGTGTTTGAATAGCATGGACAGACAGAAAGAACACAGACTTGCAGTTCTCGTTCGATTCTTTATTTAGTCCAGTGGACTTTTGCTTTACTTTATTAGAGCCAGAAATCAATCTTCGATTACAAGATAGTGCTCTTGAGTCTCCCTAGGAATCTGGGAGCTCAGGGATGGTTGCTTGATGCTCACAGAGGACACACATCATCTGAGGACTCTCCCTGCTCCTCCTCCGCCTCAGGGGCCTTGTTTGGTGCCATGACTGGAAAGGGCCGCCTGTCAGGATGGAGTAACAGGTGTTGTACGAAGCCATCACTGATTCATAATCTGGGTACTCTGGGGGGCTCTCAGGCAGTTCCCCTGGGCTGTCCCTTCCAGCAGTAGCTGGGTGTACAGACATGGCATTGCTGGATGTACCCTCTTCACTGGGGCCACCCTGCTCACTGGGGAGATGGTTTCCCCGGCCCACCCGGCTACACTGCCCATAGACCAAAGGCGAGAGAGCACAAATGAGTGCTTGCTGGGGTTCTGTGAGCAGTTGGGGTCCCCTTCTGGACTTTCTTGCCCGCCTCTTGGATGCACTGGTTGTGGTGGAGTCAGGAGAGTGTCTGGTTGCCACCACTCGCTTCTTTCTCTTTGGGGTCGCTGTTAACCAGTGGTGGGCTGAGCAGTTGTTCTGAGGTAATCTTTCCTCTGGATGTTCTGCAGGAGGAGAGGCTTGTCTCTCTGAAAATTGGAGCTGCGATAGATCTGAAAGGAAATGAATCACTTTGCCATGGTGGGGGATGGGAGCCCTTCCTCCCCGCTCTCCTCTCCACCACTGTCCTGGCCTTGCCTAAGTATGGAGATAAGGTCTCTTCTTTCCTGGCATGTTATGAGGCCCTAGCATGTCGCTCCTGCTGCCTTGATGTGTTACTGGCCCTCCCTGACATCAAGTGGCCCCTCAGGGTCTGGAGTCACCCCTGCAGGTGCTGTCTAAGGGGGTTCATGGAACATGACAGGCCCTGCTTTCTCCTCTTTCATTAGCCACCCTCTCACAAGAAAAACGTTCTCCTGGCAAATGAAACCAGTCCAGCACTTGGCTTGTCTAGCCTAGTCTCCCTGGAATGGCTTTCTACGTTGCCATCATCCTCTTCTTCCTGCAGAGTGACCTGAAGGGCGGATTTTACTGAACCCATAGAGGTTCAATTCACGGATGAAACTCTTCACTGCTGTCTGTCTCGAAGATCCTGTCTGTGCCTCTGTGCTGGAGGACCTCCATCTAGAAGAGATCTGCCCTCGATGACCACCATGTCTCCCTCGTTGTTCCAGTGCACAGAGGTGAATGCTGCATCCTCCACAATCCTCCAGAGCTTCCTGGGGAAGGACAGCCCGAGGACAGCATCGTTTTCTTCCTTGTTGGCCATTTCTGGGTTTGGGCCCTGTGGGGCAAATTGTCATGGAGGCCTGGATCGGGGCTCTCGGGTTGGTCACCCTACTTCTCCAGATCCTCCCTTGACTCTACGTTTGAATCTAGGGAAGAATCACAGGGATCCCCTGCCATGGGATCCCCATCAGTTGATGGGGTCAGCAGGGCTGCACTGTGCCTCATGGGAAATCTGACTAGCCATGGAGCCAGTCTAGCTCAGGAGCATTCTCTACCCAAGCAGTGAATGCTCAGGGCAGAAGGGTCTCAGACCACGGTTCGGGTGCCCCATAAATAATCTCTGGAGATTCTAGAATCTGTGTGCAGGCCAGGCAGCCCATTAAGTGGTCAGCCCCCTTAATTGTTTCATAATGTCCCAGAGGTGATGTGGAGAGGCAGCCCTGGCCCAGTGTGGGGAGGCAGGGATGGAGACAGAGATGGGGTCCCCAGCTTGTCTCTTGTCTGAAAATACAGAAAAGTATCTTTCAGGTTTCCTGCAAAGGCTCCCATCTGTGGCCAGGCCCCTTGTTTCAAGGGATCCAGGCCCTGGATGGGTTGACAAACGTGCCCCTGGTTCCACTCCCTCCCTACCAATGGGTAGACCTGTGGCTGGCTTCTGCTGAAGGGCCAGGTCCTGGCGAGTCCTGGCTCAGCTACCAACAAGAGAGAACCCAGGAGTCAGATGGGCCCCTGGCAAGAGTCCCTCCCAGAAGATGGCGTCCGTAACGGGCTGTTTGGCCTAGCCTGAGTTGGTGGTCCCACCCCGCCCCCCATCCCCAGCCTTGCCCCTCTTCTGGCTTTGGTCTATTCCGGCTGGTGCTGCTGGTTGCTAGGTCCCACTCAGATGGCCCCAAAGCAGAGTCCTGTTGTCCTGCCACCACTACTACCCAGGTCGAGCTCTCCCCAGAGTAGGGCTGTGCTCGAGCACAGTGGAGGGACCTCACATTCCACTTGACTGTTCCCCAAGCACCTGAGACACAGACTCCCCAGGATGCCCTGTAGGAGGGCCCAGCCAGGTGCTCTGGTGAGCTTGCAGCCTCCCAAGCTCTGCCCACCCCCAGATGCCATCCCACTGCAGATCACAGGCTGCTGTCTTCAGTTTCCATTTCTTTCCATAAAGACTGCTCTCGTGACCCTAGAGTCTTCACTTTGGGAACACCTGTGTGTGTGCTTTTCTTATCCCCCGCTCAGAGCCTCAAATTCAGGCTCCCTGGAGGCTGCCTCAAAATTACTGTTTCCTTCATCAATGGGTTGCTTGGGCTTCTGCTACCCATGATCCTGGCCTCCCGTGTCCAACTTGGGTGTCCGTGGATACCTGCCCTTTGAAGGACTTGATTGGGGGCTCAAGGTACAGCCTGTCCTATTGAAAACAAGCATTTCTCTGGTCCTCTCCAAGGCCAGCTCTGATCTTCTCCACCCCTGCCTCCTGTCTCCACCACCACTGTGGACCTGTTCTTCCTTACCCAGATGGCAGGTACATCGAATGATTTTGTTGGCACTGGTTAGGTGCCTTTCAAGGGGCCTCCTTTACAGACACTAACTCCCAGAGACATGTCTGACTTGTTGAGCTAGATGTGACTAGAGGAAGCACCCGTCTACCTGTATTTGAAAATGGATGAGAGCCCGGGTGTGGGAGTGGACAAAACTCCAGTGAGAGTCACCTGTTTTCACTGCACATGGGCGTAGGAAGTGGGTTTGGAGATGCATGGGCATAGGGCAGTGGGTTTGGAGATGCATGTTCTCTGACCTTGGTGGGCCACTGTTCTTCAAAATCACGGTGTAGGGAACAGACTGGCACCTTGGAGAGGCCCATGTGTGAGGACCCTATGGTACTGTCCCCTTAGAGACAGTGTTCTCCCTAGTTCTGCCACTCAGCAGGGTCAATTGCCCAGTGTGAGGGCCGCGGCCTGGTGTCTGAAAGGGGAGAGCTAAGAGGGTATGTAAGAGGCTCGCCCAGGGGCCTTTCAGCCTGAGGACTGGAGACCAGAATGGAGCTTGCAGGCCTCGACCTGTGCTTGCTCCCTTGCCTTTGCGCTGCTAAACAGGTTGACAAGGCATTCCTTCAGGTCGGTTCATCTGACTGGGACATGACCCTAGAGGCTGTGATCATCACTGGGAGACCCTGGTGGCTCCTCTGAAGGGGACTGAAGACCATGGTATCTGTTGCAGCCTGGCTAGATGGCCTTTCTTGCCCCCACTCCCCCCAACTCAGGCCCCTCCTCACCCCCTGGGTTCAGAGGAAGCTGCCTTTTCTGGTCCCCCTCCTCCAGGCACCATTTGCACCCTGGCAGTGGGTTTGTGTGGCACCAAGTAGTTTTGTCAGCTGTGGCTCAGGACACATGCATTGTGTACACACAAGCCCTCATGACGTCAAAGGCCTGCCCTTCTCAGCCTCGCTCTACTGCCCCTGCCCTTGGCGTCCCTGCTCCGATGTCCCAGCCCAGAGGCCCTCCAGTGGCTCCCCACCCTCACCGCAGCTGGTGTGAGGAGCCCCACGTGTTGGGCTGCAGGGTATGCCTAAGGGACGCGGTGCAGCTGGCAGGGCCTGGTCTTTGTTGGCACTGTGATGGTGGGGCATGAATCTCTCACACTGTTGCCTGCAGACACTCCTCCACTCTCCACTGTGGGAAGTGGTCGATTGCTTTGTGGTCCAGGCCATGTCAGAGAATATGCACTTCAATAGGATGTGGAATAGCTAATCAGCCAAACATCATGATTCATCAATAAAACTAGTTAACTTTTCCAGTTAGACCATAGTGGACCTTAATGTTATTAGCTCAGTTGTATTCAATTCTTTGAGACTCCATGGACTGTGTAGACCACCAGGGTCCTCTGTCCTTGCAATTCTCCAGGCAAGAATACTGGAGTGGGTTGCCATGCCCTTCTCCAGGCGATCTTCCTGACCCAGGGCTCGAACCCAGGTCTCCCACAATGCAAGCAAGTTTTTATCCTTTTAGCTACCCCAGCAGCCCCTTTTCCAGTTAGAGGGCCTGTTACATTTGGTTGTTGAGGAGTGTTCCAAAAGGAAAAAGTTGCTCCAGGAAAAGCAAGAACCACTCTTTGCCTCTGTCCCAGCCTGTCTTCCATCCAAACCATTAAATTCCTTCATTGCAGCCCCAACAAAGATCAAGTTGTTGACTAATGGCCAATTACAAAAAGAGATCATTTAAAGCTCAATTACACCTTAGGTTCTGGATCCTCGGTACCACGAAAGAGAGGGCAGTTCCATGGATTTTTTGGGGTATCCCTTCAAGGGAGTGTGACCAAAGTTCTGCAGGATTCCTAGCAGATATGGGGTGGAAAACACATCCTTTGCCCCTGTGGTCAACATCAATGTGACAAGAGCCAGGGCCCCTTACTTTCTGCCCCAGAAAGAGATCTCTCTGGGCTTTATCCAAGATGCAAAAGGACACCTCACAGCAATGATCCATTTCAGACGTTCCCATCACCCCCAAGACACAATGCAGTACTGAGGGGTGCCACCACCCAACCTCATCACAATCACATCCCACAGAAGGAACCCAGCATCCCAAAGCCCCAGACCACCCTGGCTCAAGCACAAACCCCAGGGCGTTCCTCCTGTAGCCCCACAGCCCTGCTCTGTGTTGCCTTGCTCTGTGGGACTAGGGGATGTCTCTCCAACTTCCCCGTGTGACTCTGGCTCCTAGACCATCGCTGTAAGAGCGGGGGGTGTTCTGCTTCCTCCTAGTGTCCCCACTGCTGACATGGCCTTTCAGGGAGCAGAGGCTCAGTAAAAGTCTTCAGAACAAATGAGCCAGTGGGCACGGGGCTCAGATTAATTGTCTGCTACGCCCTTAAATAACCCAGACAAATCCAAATAAACAGAGATAACTTAGTTTTTGAGACTGATATCCCAAAAAGGACAGTAACATGAATTCACTATGATCACCTTTATTATTATCTAAATCTCTCCCCATCAGTATTGCTGCTAAGTAAGCTGACGTTTCCAAAACAGTTCTAATTCCAATTCCAATGTATCCCTTTCAGGGTCACAAATCAAAATGGAAGAGTGCCCAATCTCTTTTACAAAAGAGCAAAACTCTTGTACTTGAACTGGGTAACCACAAACACATTTTGATCCTCATCATTCACAAACTAGGACATTAAAGGTTATTTAGCCTTCTGTTAAACTATCAAAGTTTGGAAATTTTCTAGAGAAAACAGAGATGAATCTCCATGTCATCATAGAGAACAGGAACCCAAAGATGCTACACAGTGGTTCTGCCAACTGGCTCAGGCCCTCACTTCTGAGGAGGCTATCCATTCAGTCTTCAATCACAGAGGGAAGGATTCGCCTGGCTGCTGCTCTGACTCAGGCCCCCACTTCCTCCTCCCTTGCCACCACTGCAGACACGGGTGGGAAGGCCCCCAAAGCACTTTGGCTGACTCTGAGCAGAAACACTATGACTTGCCACTTGCTGGTCTCTGCCTAGGCTTGCGGACCCCACAGGAGCTCACAGCAGGCAGAGTGGCTGCCCTCCCCAGGGCCCTGGGCCTCGCCTGGGTCCTGCAGGTCTTCCTTGGCCTTGCTTGGTTTACTCGGGTCACTCATCTCGACCACAAGCATGATGGCTGGGATCAAACCACAGACAGGAGTGACACAGGGGAACAGATCAGGACCATGGGCCTTGGCCAAGAAAGGTCAGACCCAGGATGGTCTGACACAGGCAACTTAAAAGTCTCCTCTTGAGAGGTCCCCTAAGTTCTCCCTCCGGGTCCTCACCTAAACTGCTTCAGAACCTAAGAATCTCCTCTCCAGTCTCTGAGGCCCCGCCCCTTACATCAAGTCTCCAGTGTCCCTGAGACGTTGTGCTCATGCAGCCACCAGAGTTGCCCTGGGATGACAGCAGGTTCTGGGACCCTGGGATGCCCTGTGTCCTCCCTCAAGGTCCTCATCTTGAGCCCTGGAACTTCCAGGGATGACCGGAATGGCAGGGATGGGCATGGGAGCTGAGGGGTGGGGTGGGGGCTGGGGGTTGGGGCTGGGGGTGGGGGTGGCCAAGCCCGGGACAGTGCCCATCTCTACTGAGAGAGAACCAGGGCCTGGTCACTGCACTGTGAAGCAAGGGAACCCACCCTCCCTCCTCAGTGCTTCCAGGGTTTTGGTGCCCTCTGACTTGGAACCCACCAAGTGCCTCTCTCCCGCTGTCCTGCCCTCTTCCTTGCTGACCTCCCCGCAGACTGCATGTGATGGACGGGTCCTCTGGGTCACCACTCCCCTATCAGTGGACTGCGTGGAGACAGATGGAAAGAGCCAGACCTCTCTGACCACCCCCACCCCCATTCTGTGTTAGCAGGCTTGGAGGATTCTCGGCCATGTGGGGCTGAGGTCTGGCCCAGGGCTGTGAGCTTGGAGGCTGCTGTGTCAGGCTCCTGGCCTTTGTGGTTCTGTGTATCCGCAGCCACGTGAGGCCCTGGGAGCCCCGGGAGGTGAAGTTCAGCTGTCTGTCCTTCTGACACCCTTCTGCCGGTTTCATCTTAAACGGTGTCAAGCCCCTGGAGAGGCAGTGGTGGCCCATGCTACATGACCACTGGCACTGTACCCTGGCCGTCCACACGCACACGGGGACTGGGTGGATGTGGCCTGGAAGGAGCTGCTGGAGCAGAGGCTGGCGATTAGCCCCGCCCAGATCCAGGCCTTGCTGCAGGATGGAGACAAGTTCGGCCTTAGAGTGATCGTGGGCAAGTGAGGCCCTGCCCCACGCTGCCTGCATGCCCTCTGGTGCTGCCCTGGATCTCAGCTTGCTTTCCCAAAAGATCGTTTGTTTGTGTTTGTTTGTTCTCTGTTGAACTAGTTGGTGGGGGAGGGGCTGAGATTTCTTCAGAGGGACAGTGCAGGTCCCTTGGCTGGGAGACAATGGCATGAGGTGCCTGACCACCTCCCTGACCTCAGTCCCCGTTTGTGCTCTGAGCAGAGGCAGATCCAGGTTTGCACATGGCACTTTGTGTGTGTATGTGTGTGTGTGTGTGTATGTGTGTGTGTCCCCACGTGTGTCTGTGTGCCCAGCAGAGACCATGAGAGTCAGTAAAGCACCCGGCCTGGGTTTAGTACCCACACTGCCAGCAGCCAGGCCTGAGCAAGCCCCTGACTCCCCAGAGGTAAGGCCCCAAAGCAACACTTATCTGCTGGTAAATCCCTTGGGGACCTGATGTCTGCTGGACCCTGCCAGAGCCCTCCTGCTCTGTCCCTGTGGCCTGCAGTGGTCAGACTGAGAGCTGCCCGTGGCCTGGTGGGTTTGTGGAGCACCAGGCCTCTCCCTTTCATTTCGCTCCCTCACTGGCTTGGCTTCACACCGAATTCCCTTCACCAAGGTGAGCCCATCTGAAATGCTCATCCAGAAGACCCAGTTCACCTCGGGCTTCCTCCGTGATATGGTCTTAGTCTCCAGCAGGCATGACTTTGAATCACCTTGTTCCCCTTCTGTGTCCTGTCTTTGCACATAGGTCTCGTGGAAATTGGGGACACTTTGCTGTGCCCAGAAAACCTAGATCCCGATGCGGTAGAGGAGCTGGAGGATCAAGCCCTGCTACCTAACCTTCTCCAGAAGTACCTGACTGTGCTTGCCAAGCCCCACCTGCTGCTGCAGCCCGTCCCTGGGAGGGGCGGAAGGACATCTTCCAGGTGGACATCGCCGAGCACTTGATCCCCTTTGGGCAGGAGACCTGTCCAGGCTGGGCTCTTGAGAGGAAGGTGACCAAGAGACCTGCACATGGTGACACTGTCCAGTCACCGCTGCGCCCTGGACATGCCCGTCTAGTTCCATCTGAATTGGCCCCACCCTTGGGTGTGCTGCCAGCATGGTGCAGGTTGGGGGTCTGGGATACTCCTCGTGTGGTGCTGCTCGGAACTCAGCGTGAGTCTCCAGGACTTTGACCTTCACGATAAGAGGGCATCGCCACTCATTTTGGCCCTGCTGTGTCTGGGTGGTTGAGAGAAATGTGTTGTTAGGAAACCGCTTAGTGTTTTTCCCTCTCTGTTCTGGTCCAAACTCCCCGACGTTGGAACAGTGACCAGAGGGTAATGGGGAAGGCTGGGGGCTTGGCTGAGTGTCGGCAGGCAGAGATGCCCACAGGCCCAGAAACAGGTTGTGTTTTGTCCACGCAGGTGACCCTTGCTCTTTTCTAATGTGTCCCTTGGCTCACAAAGCATGTGTGTTGGATGCGGTGCCTGGCTGCCTCACGTCCAAAGACAGGCTCCTAAATATACCTGTGAGGGCAGAGCGACAAGGGCTGGTGTTCACCTTGTGGAAAGCTTGTACTTGTCTTTGGGTTTGGGGTCATGTGTTTGCAAGGCCCTTGGCGGTGGGGTGACCCTGCTTTCTGGTCAGCCTCTTGGGGGGAGGCCCCTGGATCAATAGCTGGAGATGCTCAGCTGCTGAGCAGAAACTTGTGGCATCTTTGGGGACCCAGGAAGAGTCCCTTCTGCTTCAGGGTGCATGACTTTGGAAGGTGACACCCCCAAGGTCAGGAGCCCAGCTGGGCCATCTGCTGAGCAGCAGGCAAGGCCCAGTGACCAGCCCATCCTGGGCTGGCCTCAGCACTCGGCTAGTGAGCCAAACCCTTGGCCGAGCATGTGAAATGCTGCTGCTTCCGTTGAAAAGGGACCACATGGACCAGACTGAAGCCTGCATGGAGTGTGGGCTTCCAACCTCATCTGGCTCACCCTGTGCCGTTTGAATAGCATGAACAGACAGAAAGAACACAGGCTGGTCATTCTCATTCGATTCTTTATTTACTCGTGTGTAGTTTTGCACCTCTTTATTAGAGCCAAAAATCGATTTTTGATTACAGGAGAGTACTTTGGAGTGTCCCCGGGAACCTGAGAGGTCAGGGATGGGGCTTGTCCTTGACCTGCTCAGAGAGGACAAGTCCTCTGAGAGCTCTCCCTGCTCCTACTCTGCCTCAGGGGCCTCGTTTGGGGCTCTGCCGGAAAGGTCTGCCATCAGCATGGAGTGACAGGTGTGGTACAGAGCCATCACTGAATCATAATCTGGGTACTCGGGGGGGCTCTCGGGCATTTGCCCAGTACTCTTCCTCCCAGAAGTAGCTCGGGGTACAGACATGGCACTGTTGGACGTGCCCTTTCCACTGGGGCCACCCTGCTCGCTGGGGAGATGCTTTACCCGGCCTGCCCGGCTGCACAGCACATATAGCAAACGCGAGAGAGCCCAGATGATCGTCGCCTGGGGTTTCTGCGAGCAGGTGGGGTTGCCTTCTGGACTTTCTTGCCCACCTCTTGGGTGCACTGGTTGTGATGGAGTTGAGGAGAGTGTCTGGTCGCCATCACTCGCTTCTTTTCTCTTTGCGATGTTCTGCAGGAGGAGAGGTTTGTCCCTCTGAAAATTGGAGTTGCGATAGATCTGAAAGAAAATGAATCACTTTAGACAGCAAGGGGGAGAAGAAGCCTTCCTCGCCGCCCTCTTCCCCATGACCATCCTGGCCATGCCTATGTATAGAGACAAGTCTCTTCATTCTGGCAGGTTATGAGGCCCTTAGCATGTTGCTCCCTAGAGCTGCCCCGGGGCCATCCTCACTTGAGGTGTTCCTGGCGGTCCCTGACATTCAGTGGCCCCTCAGGGTCTGGAGTCACCCCTGTGGATCCTGTCTAAGGGGGTGGTGGAACAGACAGACCTTGTGTCTCCTCTTTCCTTAACTACCCTCTCATGAGAACAGCATTCCCCTGGGAAATGAAACCCGTCCAGCACTCAGCTTATCTAGTCTAGCCTCCCCAGAAGGACTCTCTACATTACCATCATCTTCTTCCCTGCAGAGTGACACGAAGGGCAGATTTTACTGAAACCGTACAGGTTCAGTTCACGGATGAAGCTCTTGATGCTTGTCTGTCTCGAAGATCTGGTCCGCACCTCTGCGCTGGAGGACCTCTGTCTGGAAGAGATCTGCCTCGATGACCACCATGTCTCCCTCATCATTCCAGCGCACAGAGGTGAAGGCCGCATCCTCCACGATCCTCCAGAGCTTCCTGGGGAAGGACAGCCCGAGGACGGCGTTGTTCTCTTCCTTGTTGGCCATTTCTGGCTTTGGGCCCTGTGGGGGCAGATTGTCATGGAGGCCTGGATCGGGGCTCTCGGGTTGGTCACCCTGCTTCTCCAAAGCCTCCCCTGAATCAACATTTCGATCTGAGGAGGAATCACAGGGGTCCCCTGTTGTGGGCTCCCCATAAGTTAATGGGGCCAGCAGGGCTGCTGTGCGACTCATGGGAACTCTGACTAGCCATGGAGCCAGTCTAGCTCAGGAGCATTCTCTACCCAGCAGTGAATGCGCAGGGCAGAAGGGCCTCAGGCCAGGGTTCGGGTGCCACATAAATACTCTCTGGACATTCTAGAATCTGGGTCGTGGGCCAGGCAGCCAATTAAGTGGCCAGCTTCCTTAACTGTTTCATGATGTCACAGAGGTGATGTGGAGAGGCAGCCCTGGCCCGTGTAGGGGAGGGGGGTCTGAGGACAGAGATGGGATCCCCAGCTGGTCTCTTGTCTGAAAGTACAGAAAAGTTTGTTTCAGGGTGCTTGCAAAGGCTTCCCATCTGCTGCCAGGCGCTTTGTTTCAGGGGGCGGCCGGACCCTGGATGGGTTGACAAATGTGCCCCTGGCCCCACCCCCCTCCCTGCCAATGGGCAGGCCTGTGGCTGGCTTTTGCTTAAGGGCCAGGCCTTGGCGAGTCCTGGCTTGGCCACCACCGAGAGAGATCCCAGGGGTCAGATGGGCCCTGGCAACTGTCTCTCCCAGAAGATGGGATCCATAGCAGGCTGGTTAGCCTAGCCTGAGTTGGTGGTCCCACCTCCCCCACCAGCCGTGCCTTGCCCTCTTCTGGCTTTGTTGTCTTCTGGCTGGTGCTGCCGGTTGCTAGGTCCCACTCAGATGGCCCCAAAGTCAGAGTCCTGTTGTCCTGCCACCACTGCCACCCAGGTCGAGCTCTCCCCAGAGTAGGGCTGCACTTGAGCACAGTGGAGTGACCTCATATTCCACTTGACTGTTCCCCAAGCACCTGAGACACAGACTCCCCAGGATGCCCTGTAGGAGGGCCCAGCCAGGTGCTCTGCTGAGCTTGCAGCCTCCTGAGCTCTGCCCACCCCAGATGCCATCCCACTGCAGATCACAGGCTGCTGTCTTCAGTTTCCATTTCTTTCCATAAAGACTGCTCTTGTGACCCTAGAGTCCTCACTTTGGGAACACCTGTGTGTGTGCTTTTCCTATCCCCTGCCCAGAGCCTCAAATTCAGCCTCCCTGGAGGCTGCCTTAAAATTACTGTTTCCTTTGTCAATGGGTGGTTGGGCTTCTGCTACCCCTGTGCCTGGCCTGCCACGTCCAACTTGGGTCTCTGTGGGTCACCTGCCCTTTGAAGGACTTGATTGGGGGCTCAAGGTACAGCCTGTTCTGTTGAAAACAAGCACTTCATTGGTCTTCTGTGAGGCCAGCTCTGATCTTCTCTGCCCCTGCCCCTGTCCCCACCACCACTGTGGACCTGATCTCCCTTACCCAGATGGCAGGTACATCGAATGATTTTGTCGGCTCACAGGTTAGGCGCTTTTCAAGGGGCCTCCTTATACACACTCACTCCAGGGACATGTCTGACGTGTTGAGCTAGATGTGACCAAAGGAAGCCCCATCTGCCTGTATTTGAAAATGGATGAGAGTCCGGGTGTGGGACTGGACGAAACCCCAGTGAGAGTCACCTGTCTTCACCCACATGGTAATAGGGCAGTGGGTTTGGAGATGCATGTTCTCTGTCCTTTGTGGGCCACTGTTCTTCAAAATCACCATGTAGGGGACAGATCGGCACCTTGGAAGGCCCGTGTGTGAGGACCCTAGAGCAGTGTACCTAGGGACAGTGTCCCCCTAATTCTGCCACTCAGCAGGGTCATTTGCCCTGTGTGTGGGCCACAGCCTAGTGTCTGAAAGGGGAGAGCTAAGAGGGTGTGGAAGAAGCTCGCCCAGGGGCCTTTCAGCCTGAGGTCTGGTGGCCAGAATGGAGCTCACAGGCCTTGACCTCTGCTTGCTCCCTTGCCTTTGTGCTCCTAAACAGGTTGACAAAGCATTCCTTCAGGTCAGTTCATCTGACTGGGACATGACCCTGGAGGCTGTGATTGTTGGTGGGGGCCCCTGGTGGCTCCTCTGAAGGGGACCGAAGACTGTGATACCTGTGGCAGCCTGACTAGGTGGCCTTTCCTGCCCCCACCCCCACCCTACTCGGGGCCCCTCCTCATCTCTGGGTCCTGAGGGAGCTGCCTTTTCTGGTCCCCCTCCTCCAGGCACCACATGGGCCCGGGCAATGGGTTTGCATGGCACTGAGGAGTTTTTTCAGCTCTGGCTCAGGACACCCGTGTTGTGCACACATAAGCCCTCTGACTTCCAAGGCCTGCCTTTCTCAGCCGCACCCTCCTGCCCCTGTGCTTAGCGTCCCTGCCCTGGTGTCCCCAGCCCAGAGGCCCACCAGCTGCTCCCCTCCCTCGCTGGGCTGGGGAGACCTGGAGCTTCGGTGTCATGTTACCTTCCCCTCCCGTATCAGAGGAGGCTCCTTTAGGGGCCTTATCTCAGTGGGCATCGGGGCCATGAGGTCAGACCCTCCCTCCCTCCTGCTCGGTGAGGAGCTGGTCAGCCTGGCAGGTGCAGTTGGGCAGGACGCCCCATGGCAGCAGCAGGGACAGGGCTCCGCCCTCAGGTGGGAGGCGCTGGGATGGACGGAGACCTGGCCCCCGGCAGAGTCAGTTCTCAGCAAACACCAGAGCAGCCCCACAGTACTTCTGATTCTCCTCATCCCCTTCCTTCCACGGGCATGCTTTTTGTCACCTCAGAGGCATTGTGTAGCACTGAGAAGAGGAAGGTGTGAGAAGTTGGAAAGTCAGGCCTGTGGCCTGGGGTGGGCAGGAAGGGCGGGGGCTCCAGAGGAATTCACTCCAGGGCTCTGAGCCCACCCCATCCCTCACTAGCACGTGGGCCTGGGAAGATCCCAAACCCTGTGGCCTCAGTTCTTCCTGTGAAGCCAGCGGTTTGAGGAGCCCACGTGTTGGGCTGCAGGATGCGCCTGAGGGACGGGATGCAGCTGCCAGGGCCTGGCAGCTGTTTGCACTGTGATGGCAGGGCAGGAATCTCTCACATTGTTGCCCCCAGACACTCCTCCACTCTCCACTGTGGGATGGGGTTGGCTGCTTTGTGGTCCAGGCATGTCAGAGAATATGACCCTCAATAGGATGTGGAATAGCTAATCAGCCAAACAGGATGTTTCATAAATAAAACTAAGAAACTTTTCTACTTAGACCATAGTGTTTGTTGCTCAGTCTGTGTCTGACTCTTTGCAACTCCATGGACTGTAGCCCTCC
>JAHQIW010006424.1:0-32900 GCA_019055375.1 Parelaphostrongylus tenuis
CGAAAACTTGGATGGTATTTGTGAGTAGGACCTCAGAGAAAAAAATCCCGACTACTAAGTCGCAAACCTACCTAGGATTACCGAAAACTATATAATTCTCCTACAGACAGTACAACTCGAGATCTTACTCTGTTCTCTCGACTCTTATCCTCATGCTCTCAGGTTTCCAAGCTGTCTAGACTCTACCTCATGAAAGAAATTGGAAACTCAGGAAGGCGATTCCAACTCCAGTGTATAGAGAGTGGTGGCAACGAAGGCGTCGTTAGTGCAATTGGTTACACACGCCCTCGCAGAGTATGAGATACGGGTCCGAGTTCCGCCTAATGTCAAAGTTTTACACAATACTCAACATTATTGGATACTCCTAGCTTTTCCAGCATCAAATGTGGATCTTATCCTATCAAGATTTCATACACGTCCATTACGACGCAACAAGTGAAAAACTGATCTTATCCGCTGGAGAGGAATTTTCATAGGAGTGTTCATAACGATTTGAAACCTTAGATTTTTGGCTACAGACCCACGTCGCCGGTTTTCGAAGAGACCCTTTTATGGCGCCGTAAAACCAACACAAAACTATGTCTCAAACGCGCATATTTCTCGCCGGCAGAGCTCTTTCTGTAGACTATTGGTATTTATTCGACAGCGTAATCGTTTCTGATTCCCACGCTGTGCTTATACCATGAAAAGACCGTTCATCTGCGAAGCAGCAGCTGAAGCAAGTTGAATTCGCATGTGCGACCAAGGGGGTCTTTACCCAAGTCACGCCCGCGAAAAATATGACTGTCTGCAAAGCAAGAAACTTCCTTCTGTAACAATGTCAAAAAAGGCTTTTTGAAAACCAGGCAGGTGGTGCTGTAGCCATAAATCTAAGCTATCGAATGATCACTAACACTTCCATCAAAAATTGCTGTCCAGAGAATGAGATCGCTTTTTCATTTCTCGCCTGACAATGAACAAGTACCTAAGATTTCGTAATAAGACTCCTTAATGATAGAAATGAAGCCGAAAAATCACTATCAGCCAGATTATATTCCAATCAGAACCTGAAGAAACCCGTCAAAGTTTGGCTGACAGCTATCATAAGTTAAGTAGGAGAAAGAGTGGTAGCAAAGCAGTGCAATCGCTGATGTAGTGGGGTAGCACACGTTCCCGGTTGGGATAAAACGTGAGTTCCATCCCCAGCTGATCAAGAACGTTTTTCATACTACTCAGGACTCTTAGGTTCATTCTTAGAACATCATAACACTGCTCAAAGCAATAAAAAATAAGGATTCATTTAAGATACGGTCAGATTCCAAAGAATCAGTTACGAACCTCATAAATTCGGAATCGAAAGACCAAAATGTTCCCTTAGCATTTTGGTACAATATCTGGAAAGCAACCATTCGTATTACAGAGTCATGCAAAACCAACAGAACTAAAAGCACGAGAATGAGGAAAGAATACCTGCCTGTCCAATAATGTTAACCGATATGAAAACCTCAAACCCCGGATGAAAGTCTAACCCGAGTCTCATACTTTTCGAAAACGAAGGCTAACCAGCCTTAGCGGGGCTCCCTACCAGAACTAACTCGTTAACGACTTGGTTGCCGAGAGCTCAAAGACTTGATATCCGTTTGCTGAGACGAAGCCGACGTGTGCCTAAGCCAAACCCGCCGTATCTAGAAAGAGTGATAGCATAGCACTCCTCCAAAAGGTCAGACGCGGGTTCGCCTGCCGCCCGAGGTTCAAAGTCTTGCATATAACCTAACATCACTGGATATCATGGAATCAGCACTTTCCGCCCAATCATCTTGAGATCTCGCGTAAACATCAAGTATAGTACGATATGATTTTTTAGCCTTTCAAGAGCTCTGATATGGCATCTGGGTGGTATACGTACGTTTCGACATATTCTCGCATGCCTCATTAGTACCACACGGCCTCGGCTCAGATGCCGAAGATATATCAAGATACATTAGTTGTAAAGGACACTTGATATTGCGTTTTTTTCCCACAATGATTAATTATCGATGGTCTACGGTTGTTATGGCGTAGATAACAATTTCTTCGAATCGACTACCTCGAGACCTCACATAAACATTCAGTATAGTCTCATAGAATGTTTTGAGCACTTCAAGAGGTCTGGTATAGAACCTCTGTGGTATAAGTACGTTTCCGTGTACTCTCGCACGCCTCGTCAATACCACACGCCCCACGGCTCACTTCCACTAGTAGCACTCGCCGTCGAAGATGTATCACTCTGCGTCAAGTGGAAGGATTACTTGATGCACTTATATCACCGAGATGCCACATCAAACCTCTTGAAAAGCTCATAATATTCATCAGACTACTAGCGAAACATTTATAATAAGCAAAGCTGAAAGCATAAATATGAGAAAAGAATACCTGTTTGTTCAGAAGTACATTCTTATACATGTCACGAAATTTCCGATGTACATCGGAAAGCAATTTATCCGTATAGGATAACTGTAAAGCTGACTGGTATATGACCTGAAAGTAGTGACTATGATAAAACGGAGTACAACAGATCATTAAACCCTTTGAGGGACACGACTGACAGGTGGGCGGCGTCGCACCACCGCTTGCGCGACAGTCGCATTCAGGCAGCTTCTGCATGTCTGTGCTTGCGTGTCTGGCTGCGTGCGCCTGCTTTCCCACGAGATACGACGCCTCCATTACAGTAGCTGTGTGAGATTTGACGTCGTGCGGCTTGATACAAAATGTAACATATGACCCTTTTGAGAGCTGAGCCTTCGAACTTTTATGAAAAGTTCTGGACCACCAAAAGATGTCGTTTCTCCATTTGCTTACGTTTACCAGAAAATATCCAGAAGTTCTTATCAAATAAAGAAAATCGCATGTCGCTTGACGAAATTGATCAAAAGCTGTATTGAAAGGGTTAATGGCCAGTCGGTCCTCGGAATAACGACTTCAAAACCCACCACAAGAACCAGCTCAAATTCGTTGTCGAGTTTAAATCGGATCGTCATCTCATTGAACTTGAACTCCATCACTGCTCGACCCTAAAGAAAGACGTTTAACCCTTTGGAGACCGTGGATCCACGCCTCTGCATCTTTAACTGGCAACTCTGAACGGTCAGCCCCACATCCGCTGCATCTGTAACTCGCAGCCTGCTACTGTTTGACGCCGCGCGCAGTTCCCTGCCAGAAATGCAGAGGCGTAGGTCCACGGTCCCAAAAGGGTTAATCAATGCAAAACAAGCAAAAACCCTAATCAAACCTGAATGAGCACATCTCGGATGAATGCGTTGATCGCGTCTACGAAGCAATTGGTTCCCTCCTGGAAAAAAACAATAGGTGATTTTGGCTACAATACATAAAAAGAGAACATGCAAAGGGATAAAAGGATAAAGCTCTAGATGCTGATCGATCCCTGAGGGATGCGACATGCATCCGACTCCAATCGCAGCATCGTGGAGGTGATTGAATGAATATTTGGTCAATACAATAACTAGCATTGGCCCACCGATGCATCAAGTTACTGACGAGAATGGTACCAGACAAGTCTGGTACCGATTCTGCCGACCTCGGAAGGACGAAAGCTTGGTGAATCATGAGCGCGAGATCGAACCATCGATCCTGTGCGCGACGCAAAGCACTTATACACTGCGCCACATGCGCACGACATGCAAGAGCAAAACAAAAAGTGCTAGGTTACCTGGAAAGTCCACAGTCCTAAGCCTCCCTTTATGAAGACTGAGAAGAGCTCGATCATGGCTATCCTTGAGGCGCCTATAATAGTTCTTAGAAGGAAAACCACATAGCAATAACAATCGAACTGCTCAAAAACGGAACGGACAGCAGGATAGAAAGCGAAAAATACTCAACATCATTGAGAGAAAAAAAAGATGAACATCGGCAATCAAAAGTGATGTAAACGAGGGATGTCGCTCTCGGGTCTGATCAATCCCTGAGGGTTAAGCTATGCATTCGATTCAATTCGTAGCATCCTGGAGGTGAAGGAATGCACGTCTGGCTTATGGAATGACCCGCAGTGGTCTACCAATGTATCAAGTCAGTGCTGCTATACTCCCAGACAATCCTGGGAGCAATTCACCGACCCCAAAGAGATGAGAGACTTGGTGAGCCTCGTGCGCAGGATCGAACCATCGACCACTTGTGTGTCGCACGGAGCACCTCTGAACAATGCGCAGCACGAGATATTTCTCTTTCTATAGGAAGACGATTTCGGACATTTTCTGTCTAACGGTTTCCATTCAAAAACGGTGAATGCAACATTAGTTGACACCCTTCAAGCCGTCCAACGAGTCCACCTTACTAGCTCATAACAAAGATTGTCCGTGTTAAGATAATTAAGAGATTGGACGAGATATAGTCAACAGAAACAAAGATCCTGTCAAATGGAATCGGAATTATAGTAGGAAGACTTGGAGATGGGTGGGGGGGAAATCTGGCAGTGGGTGGTCAGTGATTCCCGATGCGGGCTTAGCCAACAACCCAACACTCTCCGGCAATCAATAACGCGCTCTACGGAACGCCTCAGCCTGGCTATCCCCGAGATTGCCAGGAGATGTTCTCAAGAAGTAATCTGCGACTTTCATGAAGAAGACAAATCCGAATTCAAGCTATGAAAGCGAGAAGACTAACTGAATGCTAAAAGTACCAGGATACACATAGTGAGGAAAAAGCTATTTTACGGATAACCAATAATTCCTTGATTTAACTTCTTTCTAGCAGTTATATGATGCTGAAATAATCATCTAAGAAGATTGATCCAGGTTTGATTCCCGCATAAGGTCGGATTTTCGCATATCGTTTAGTCTTCTTAAATGGATATTTCAACGTGTTATGGATCAAATAAAGTGATATTAGTGAACACCATCGCAGAATAAATTATACGAAGAAAAAAGACTGCCAAGAAATACTCTATTTCCTTCATGTTAGTGGAACACCAATTAACACCCATATGTTCTCAAGAATGGCTCTATCAAAGGAAAGTAGTAGCAAAGCGATACCTCCCCGAATACCAAAATGCGAACGCCACAGTGTTATTTTGCGGCGGGATAGCGATGTGGTTAGTGGTACGTTGTATGAGAAAACAAGGTGATAACCCTTTAGGGACTATCGTTGGTAAGCATGGATGTCGCGCCGTCGCATGCGCGGCAGTGGGCGCTATCGGGCTTGCGACTGGAGCACGTAATCCTCCCAAGATTGTAGTTTCGTAATGATACAGACTTTTTTCGTCACGTAAAAGGATGCGAAGTTTGTGATCGGATGAAGGTAAGCCTAAGTAGCCATATTATCCTATTGCTTAGCTCCCCTGTACAACCAATAGCATATCTAATTTCCTATGTCTATGATTCATTGAGGAAACACCATCAGTAAAAGTTTAATGACGCAGGACAACTCTGTGTGTTCCTGCGTTCTCAAATGATGGAGGTTTTCTGTTGAGTACTTCCTGTTGGGACGATACGTTACAATTGCAGTGATCGTTGCTACCCAATTGCAACGTAGAGAATTGAGAATACCGTGTCGAGATATTCGATGAATGCACGAGGTGAAGTTGCTCAGTCCTTCCGTGCTATTGCAGCAAAGTAAACTTTCCGATGCCAGTGTTGCAGCAGAAACGTGATGACTCGGGATCGACTGTAGTTGAGTCGATGTACCAAATTTAATGATGGTTCAGTGGTCTTTGTTGAAGTCGTTGAGACTGTTCTGCCACTCGGACTTCGCAGTTTTACCTCAAACTTAAACGAAACAAACTCAAACATTTATATACGATAAATAACAGAACTACAATAGTTATCGATAACAACAAATGTTCCCGTAAGCAGAATGAATAATACGTCATGAATAGAAGAGCTAAGGAATAGTTATGAAGCATGGTAAGGAGTAGCCTTCTAAGATTGCTTGAGTAAGACATGTTGAGCAAGAACGAGTTGTGCAAGTAACGGCTACTCTGCGAGTTGTTGATGGCCTAATGCGATGATTGGATGTACTATCGGATACAACAGCATTAAGTGCAGCTTTAATTAGTGATTACTGTGAGCTACTTAGGCGACTGCGATACAAAGTGAAGCGTAAGAGGCACTTTGAGGTGACCTAATTGGAAATAGATTAAGCTACGGTTATTTTGGTGCATATGTATAAATTAAGTGGATGTATAGCTGAATCACAGGAACGCTGCAAATGTGTAACTGCTTCAGGTGTGTTGTCGGCTCACGATTATATACGCAGGGATCCCCAAGGCTCTATTTGATCAAGAACGGTTCTCCGGAAGCGTTTTAAGTTCACATGCAAGCAAATGCTATCTGATCGAGCAAGTGTCACCGGAAACCCTTGTTGTTTAACTTGGTTCATTTCGCAGGATTTCCATTTGAAGGTGTCAGTCCACTTGTCAATAAGAAGTGAGCTAAATTGTTTTAGTGGGTAAGTATAGGAAAAGAGAAGCTGAAAGATAATTATTGGGCTGATATATAATACAAGACTCTACCAGCTGCCCTTACTATGTTGATCGCTTTTGAATCTGATTTTTAACATCGATTTGTACACTCTTTTACGGAGGCCTGCTGATGCAGAGAAATAAGCCAGAAAGGTTTTTGTGCTCTTTCGATATCCAACTAGGTGCGAATGACGGATGGCTTGCCACGTTATTGTGGAATTGATGATCGGATAGATTTTGGTTCTATAGCTTTCTGATCTGGTGCAAACGCCATTTTATTCAGTGAAGGGTTGAAGTTGTATTTCTGGTACAAGATAGTGAGCAACTAATCGAAAATCTTGCCAGAAATAAACGAAAACAAGGCCAACTCTGCTGTCCAGATGCTTTTCCTTGAAGAGTGCTTGAGAAAAAGTAATTTGTAGTAACACGCTTCTCCAACGGTTAATTACTACCCTTTAATGCCACCACCCTTCATTACCTAAGCGTAAGTGCACACGCCATTCATTACCTAACCTTTGATTTTGAGCCTCATAACCATAAGGGTTAAAGTTTCGTTCTTTATTTGCTGTTTCTACATATCTAAAGGACTTCCTTTTCGCAGTGTCGGTGCTGATTTTGCGAACATTTTATCAACCACTCAATCAGCATTATCCTTGGTCAACATAAAAATCATAAATTTCAAAAATTATTGCTTAGTGAGCAACACTTTCGCTTATTCATTCCTTTCAAAACATAATTTTCAGCTTTAATGTGATTTTAAGTGATTTTTTAGATAATGTTTTGCTTGCTTTCCCGGCTCAACTACTTTAATATTTCTAGCGGGTACAAGTAAAAATTGTAATCATCTTCGAAACTGTGACAGAGTTGTCCAATACACCGCGCTGTACTCAAGTAAAAAGCAGTCACACATTTCCAGCAGGTTTTTGCATTGTTTTTGGCAGGAAATTAGTCAAGAAATTAAATAGGATCGTTGCCGAGGTTTATTCTTATTTGAGTTGCCAAATAAAAATGTCGACATTACTTGTTCTTAAAACCTGGATTACCTTTCACAAGGATGAAAGCTGAGTTCTACGTCACATTGTCTCACGAAACCCATATTTTATTCTAAAACATATGCGACGCGGTTTGCAACCAACTCGTATAGAGGCTGTGAGGAAATTTTACTTTTGAAGATTTGAGAAAAGGCTTAGAAAAGGCCGAATAGAGCTTTTTTACTAAAGTACCAATAATTACTTGAAACTCAGATCTCGTCAATGTGTAGCAACGAAAACAAAATCATGCTTTACATTTAGGGCTCTTCACTTGACCTGTTGCAGTCTGTGGACGGCTTTTCATTAGAGTAAGCAACACACATCCAATAGTACAAATTTCTGTAGATCCGAAGGTTAGTATGGATTTGAGAAGATCTTCACAGTGCGCTATAAAGCGAAGAGAAGATTACGTTTCACATTCTCTACGCACATAAGAGTTATACATGCACAAAACTTAATTAACTGTATTGTGAAAAAGAAGCAGTATCAGAATAATGTAAGGAAATACAAGAAACCTGAACGCTTTCCAAAAAAAAAGAAAAATCCTCATTGAATAAGGAAATCGCGTGTTGCTTGAGAAAATCGACCACCTGTCGTACGCAAGAGGCTGGTTGTGTGTAGTGTACAATATGCCATCGACCATATTTGACACTGTATCATTATTGGATAAATTATTTGTCGATTGAGCATAGCAGCTTGATTGTTTGCGATAAGAGAACAGTCTATGAGAAATGTTCTGCTAGTAATGAATGAAATTTTTTTTAAATTACCATGAATTAGCATTTTGGGGGAACCAGCAAACGAAATGGCGAAAATTTATCAAATATTCTTATATTTAGTGACATACTTTCTTCAGAATACGCGAGGTTGTTCAAATGCGTTCATTTTATACAAAATAGTACAATAAAATTCTTGGCGGTGCTAACGTATCAATAGTCTTACCTTCTCTTCAGTATTTTTTTTCATATTAATTTATTACATCAATATCATCGAGCTTATGTCATTAGAAAGTAGTTCCAAACTGCGCTTCTAGTAGACTTTGCAAAACTTGACGGCGCCTCACGTTGATGACACATCGAAAAGCTTTGGCACGCGCGAAGCGGGCGATTTTTTCCGGTTAATTCAGATTCGTCACATAACTGAAGTAGTTGTTCATTATAAACAGTGAATTTGGTATAAAATTTTTTTACCAGCCCTGAACAATTGACTGACAATACTCTAGACCATAATAACAAGATAAATTCACTGGACGTGGAATGATACATTTTGACGTTTCTACCCTCAATTGTGGGAATGAAGCGAATTCATGTACTACTGATGATGCGTGCGAGAACACCAAAACGTTCGTCCAGCACGAGAGATGCCATACTAGACTTCTGAGAAGCTCAGAATATCCTACCAGATTATACTGAATGAGCGCGGTCTCAAAAATAGTCGATTAGAAAGGTAAAAACAGTAAATTAATCTCATCGAAGACCATAAAACACGTCTGATATTAGGCTGATTAGATTTTAGTAGCAAATATGAAATATGTGTCTCCAAGCTTCATATGAATAATTTCTTGATCATTCATTTTTCGAAGCTTAAAAGTAAAAGCGATTCACTTCTGCTCATCTCGATCAAGCTTTAGTAGACTATTTCTTCCATTCCTCTTTCACTTCTGCATATGGTAAGGAATGAAACAGGATGTGACATTTCACTCTACTTCTAGGCAGATCTGGACGACGTAAGGGGATTGATTGAAGAAATTGAGGAACCCGCATAAGCTGCCCACCAATAAAAGTGATTATACGCAATGGGAATGACAGTGGTAAAATAAAATATGCAAACTTTATAGAAACAAATCAATTGATGATTTTCTGCAAAAGATCGAGCATAGAAAGCGGTCAGGATGCATAGGGAGAACCAGATTATAATGACGGACTGGATGCTTTGTGTGAATTTAATTCTTTCTCACGTAATTCAGCATATTACTGTCCAAACTACTCCTTGTCTTGGAAATACTTGTCCAAGAAACGAACTTCAGCCGAATGCCTTTCAATAGCGCTGATAATGAAGCGATTAAGATCAACTAGGCGTGGTAGTTTTGCAATTATCACCTGAAATAATAATTTGAAGAAAAAAACGTTTTACTATGGATCGACATCATTAAGTTTTCTCATAAGTTCCGCCAGTAAGGCAAGCAAAAAGCACCAAATTTGGTAGAAAAAAAGCAGATCTATTGGACTGTTGGTAATCATTCGGAAGCTTAAATCATTGTGAATCCTCAAATATACTTGCTTTTTGAGAAGGCCTTTTTATGGCCTCTTATTATAGAAACACGCGGCACGAGTGGAACATAATTTTGATTGCTACAGCGCCATAAAAAGCCTTTTCAGAAAACAAGTACTTCAGAATTCACGGTGATTTGAGTTCTCGAACGATTACCAACAGTCCAATGGGAATACTTCTAGTTAAAAATTTGGTATTTGATGATCAAACAGAATTCCTTTTCATTTAAACCGATCCCCAATAGGGTGAAACGCGGGTTCAAGTCCCAACTGACGCAAAAGTTTTGCACATCACTCTACATCACTGCGTATATTTGGAATTTACTGCTTCGGCGCCAAAATCTACGAGAAGACCTGATATTAATCAACATATGTAAATCTCAAAAACCTATCCTAGTTGGTGAGGTAAATTGGTGATATTGGGAGTAGTATGAGCAGTAGCAGCAGCAGTTCAATGGCTGACGCTTCAGCGACTTCGTGGTGACTTTTCAAAGCCTGGACCTAGGTGGCACTGAGCTGTCCCACGAATCAGAGCAACAGTTACACTCGATTATGCTTTACGAATAAAAGTTGAAGATTAGTTCAAGATAGACGACCGAAAGGTTGCTACAGTTCAAGGATTAACACAGAAAAGATTAATCGGACTCTAAGCCACTGGTTCAAGCGCTTCAACGAAGGCGATACGAGCTGTGAAAATGAATCTCACTCAAGCCGGCCAGTTATCAGATAAAGACACTCTGCGCCACGAGTTGGAAGTGCGTCTGGATGCTAGTATCAAGGATTTGCAGCAGACACTTGGATGCAGCCCCAGCACCAGCGCAGATCATCCAAATAAAGTAGGGTCCCGCAAAGTAATGTCTCAATGGACACCTCATGCACTGACCGACCATGACCGCGACGCACGCGTGATCATCTGGAAAGTCTTCTGCTGCGACAGCACAGGCAGGGTTTTCTCAAGTCAATCATCAGTGCACATGAGTCTTGGTTCTACTGCGAACGCGCCATATCTAGACGCTGCTTCGCGGCGAAGGCGCGCCAGCTCAACCAGAGTCCAAGGTCCATGTTCGAAAACTACAATTAATTAGATTAAATTAAATATTTGAATTAATAAAGTGGCGCAATGCAAAATAACTTATGGGACTACTCTAACACTGCTACTACTACTATTACAATCAATCTTGCGACGGTTAAGTAAGGCGAGCCTGTAAGAATGTTTAGAGCCACCTCGAAAGTGATAGGTCA
Source organism: Parelaphostrongylus tenuis (assembly GCA_019055375.1). Classification (NCBI taxonomy): domain Eukaryota; kingdom Metazoa; phylum Nematoda; class Chromadorea; order Rhabditida; family Metastrongylidae; genus Parelaphostrongylus; species Parelaphostrongylus tenuis. The sequence goes on from JAHQIW010006424.1 coordinate 10,974, forward strand.
GAGCCATACGAATATTTCGGCGGTGTCGCCCGCTTCATCACTGGCCCAAGCCCCACAGTGAACTCTACTTCATAGCAAATATGGGAAGGCGTTATTTATGGTGATAGCACGTGATACTGGGTGTCGGGCGTGGACCACTGATGAAGCGGGCGACACCGCCGAAACGTACGTATTGCTCTGACGTACCAACCTCGGATAGGATCTTAACATTCTTACAAACTATGTGGAACGTTCATAGAGAGGTTCAATAACAGTCGATGAGATGGACTTCTACTTACTCACTAAGGTGACTCATCATGATCTAACATAATCACCTAGAGAAGGTAATATGGATACCGTAAGCGATGGAAAAAAGTGGCATTTTACATGAACTTACGAAAACAATAATACCTCGTGGGTGCTGATACCCTGGATACATTGCAAATTTTCGCAGTTGATATAAAGGACGGTGAGCTTCGGTAGAAGTTGTAATTTATTAATCGAATCCCACTTAAAAGAAGAAATGTTTTAGAACTGGTAAATCAAAAAAAAATCATAAGTTTCGTTTCGAGTGTTTTCTTAAGACCACAGCTAAAATTCAACATGCCTTGCAATCATTTTGAGCCACGCATGTCAGTGGTCTGTCAAACAGGGCTGACTTATAGAGCCCGATACACGTGTTTCGATCTTGCGATCTCGTCAGTCGGGCAGTTACCCTTTCTGTCTTTTGATAATCTCTGTAGGTGCTCCAGTCCCCTCACTAAGAGTAAGCGACGACGATCGCTTTACACTGTATGTCCAGTGAAAAACTCACTAAATACAGAGTGTCGTACACTCGATTGATTTGCCCGACTGACGAGATCGCAAGATCGAAACACGTGTATCGGGCTCTATAAGTCAACCCTATTTGACAGACACTGACATGCATGGCTCAAAAATGATTGCAAGGCAAAAAAATGTGAATGGTCAAAAGAAGAAATGGCTTACATCCGATATAACGTTGTCCTTGATGTTCAGAGTAGTGAGGCTTGGAAATCGACCTGTCTCAATCACAATTCTCTCAATATCACAATTGACAACACTTAGTTTTTCCAATCTAGAAACTAAAACGTTAATTAGATACACATCTACGCTAAGAAAAAAGATCGGCAGAGCACAACTAGCCAAATATGAAAACGGAAAACTGGGTACAAAACCGACTTGCTCAAATTTCCCGTTATGTTCGACAAACATCTGATAGGGTTATCCCGAATGTCAAGGTTCAAAAGAGAGTCTGCAACTTCCGGAACAAAAAAATGACTGAAACGATTTCCAACCGCGTACAAAGTTCGTAAACCTGGCAAATAGCGTAATACGTTGGATATCTGAAACGGACAGTACGAATGCTAAACAAAGAACAAACCATCATTGCTATACTTTATTGCCATGAAACGCGTTTGGCGCAGTGGTTAGAGCTTGCCTGCGACACACGTTCGATCCCGCGTTCCAGGCTCACATACCTTCCATCTCTCCGGAATCAACTGACTGGTACTAAACTTCTCTGGAAGGATACTAGTACTGACTTGATACATCGGTAGGATCGATGAACTTCATTATATAGGTCTCATATGCATTCAGTCACCTCCAACAATGCAAGATGAGATCAAAACAGGACGCATCCCTCAAAGATTGATCAACGTCGAGAGCATTATCTTTTATTCTATCCTTTCATGTAACCCCAGACGGAAATTGAACCCACCGCGTTTCATTCACACCGGCATCGCAAACTACCACTCACCTGTGCCGCCGCACCTTACCACCTGAAGATTCTTTTCAATTATAAAGGGACAAATGAAAAACCGACCTCATTCGCTCGAAAGGAACATTTCATAGGAGTATTGGTAACCATTCGGAAGCTTAAATTTCAGGCTACAGCCCCAGTCGCCGCTTTTCAAAAAGCCTTTTTTGACGTTGCTACAGAGGGGGATTTCTTGCGTTGCAGACGCGCATATTTCTCGCCGGACTGAGCTCTTTCCTTGGATATTATTCAGTAATCATTCGATAGCGTAATCGTTTCTCATTACAATGCTGTGCTTATATCATTAGAAAAACCGTTTCTCTGCAACGCAGTAAGTAAAGCAGGCTGAATTCCCATCAGCGATCAAGGGATTCTTTGGTCAATTCACATGCCGATGCGTGAGGCGGCCACGTTCGATGACGCGACGACCATTGATTTTTCGAGCATATGAAGGCATAGAGAAGTATCGCATCAGCAGTTCACGTGGCCGCCTCACGCATAGGCACGTGAATTGGCCAAAGACCCACTTGATCGCAGATGGGAATTCAACCTACTTACTTGCTACGTATATAACCACAGCGTTGGAATCAGAAACGATTACGCTATCAAATGATTACTAATAGTCCAAGAAAGACTCTCTCCGTCGAGAAATTTGCACGTCTGCAACGCAAGAAATCTCCTTCTGTAGCAACATCAAAAAAGGCTTTTACGAAAACCAGCGAAGTGAACTATAGCCTGATGTCTCAGCTTTCGAAAGGTTACTAACACTCCTATGAAAACTTCTTCCCCAGCAGATAAGGTCGGTTTTGAAGTTTGTCCCCTATAACTGAACACTACCCATTTGAAAGGATAAAAAGATAAAACTCTCGGCGTTGATAGATCCCTGAGGAATGCGCTACGCACTTGATCTCATGAAGCATCGTTAGACGTGACTGAATGCATACCTACCTCTACAATGACTTGCGATGGCCTACCGATGTATTAAGTTAGTGCTCGTATCCTCCTTGACTAGTCTGGAATCAATCCGCCGAACCCCGGAAGAATGGAAGGCGAGGTGAGTGTATCGCAAGGCATCTGTAACCACTGCGCCACACGCGCCCATGTCGAGTGATATGCAAAACTTTCGATCCGCGGCGGGAGTTGAATCCATGTTCTCCGTACCCGTGGCGGGTGCTGTCACTACACCATCGGGGCCACCGCCCTGCTACCACTCTTTCTTCGATTTGTTCTGCATATCACTCAACCACATTGGATGTACAAATGAGAGAACGGTTCAGCTGTTAAAGAGACTCATGCCATCACAACTAGCACATACCGATTCGGATGTCAGACCGCAATCACTTAAGATCAAGTCAGTAAGGCATTTCACATCACTCCATGCTTCACCCACTCCAGCAGCATCCATACGATTTTTCCTGAGACACAAGATCCTGTTGAGGTAGAAATCGCGAATTTTGAACAACTTCAGTGGTTTCCAGGTAAAAAAAGGAAATTTGAACATCGAATTCCGAATGAATACCTGAGAACTAGTTCTCGCAGTCGTGGAAAATACACTAGAATCTTTCGAACATCTTCCCAACGTTGGAGAAGATTGTTGAATAGATTTAGTGAGACACATCTTCTGAAGAGGGGACATGTCTCTGGCGGTGGTCCAGCAACCGAACAACTTTCCAGCACAATATGGCGTAGTTCGAAGACATTGCTAGAAAAGAAGACTAGATAAGAACTAAAGAGTCCACAAGAGAATCCACAAGAGAGGAAGTCTATATTATTCCAATTGCGAAGTGGTACTTCAAGACAGCATATCTGAAGGTTCAAGCCAAAGACTACGAAAACAGTACCCACTAGTTCATGATATTTTTCGTGACCCAAACCTAAATTAAGGCCACCGCTTTATTACCCTTCTTCTTCGTTACTCTTGATAAAGTACCTAATTTCTTGAATGACTTACTACTTTTCCAGCCAGTAGTAAGTCACTAGGAGAATGAGTACGTCGTTGAAAAGTAAACAGACCTTTGTTTCTGTGACGTTGACTGCATTCCGAAGAGTTCGACAGCTTTACTATTGATAACGAAAACATTCTCATCGGCCGAGGAGTCTGCATAACGGTTCCGAATTGCCGTTAACAGATCGACGCCACGATGGACATTTTGGATACTAACAAGTGATCCTCCTCGGGCTGAACTGTAAACGAAAAATGGGTGATAAAAGTGAGAACATTTTGATACTACCGGGCTTTACTATTGAAATTTACAACAAGGGGCGCCGTGGCCAAGTGGCTGTGATGTTCGTCGGATGTGCGCGGATGAAGCCACGCACTCTCCGGCAATTACCAACAAACGTGCAGCAAGGCTATCCTCGAGATTGCAAGGAGACGTGCTCAACCAGTATTCTATGACGATCAAGAAGGTGAAAAACCAATTAAATATTAGCATTACTGGGATCCGCACAGTGAAAAAAGGAAACACTGTGAAGACGGATCAACCGCATGCCAAATTTTTGAAAAGGAATTCACAACATAATTTCATATGCCTTGCAATCATTTTTGAGCCACGCATGTCATTATTATGTATAATTTCATAGTTATACATTGTCTAAATTTGAAAATAAAGTCTTTCAATCTACTGTTTTTTAAACCCTCACTGCGAAACCCGATACATTCTGAGACTCTTCTAAACATTACGTGTTTGGCATGTCAGTGGTTAACGCACGTTTCGTTTCGCATTAATTTTATAAAGCTGTAAAATCCGAAATAAACTAGCCTCAGACGCGCATATTTCTTGCCGAACAGAGCTCTTTCTTTGACTATTAGCAATCATTCGATAGCGCAATCGTCGCTGATTCCAACGCTGTGCTTACATACTGAAAAGACCGTTTCTCCGTAACGCAGCAGGTAAAATAAGTTGGATTCGCATGTGCGTCCAAGGGATTTGGGCCAATTCACGTGCCGCTGGGCAAGCCGCGTTGTCGTAAGACCGGTAGAAGTCCGATCAATGCATCAGCGCGAGTGCCCGCCTCACCTAGCGGCACGTGAATTGGCCCCAAATCCCCTTGGACGCACATGCGAATCCATCTTATTTTACCTGCTGCGCTACGGAGAAACGGTCTTTTCGGATATAAGCGCAGCGTTGGAATCAGCAACGTTTACGCTATCGAATGATTACTAATAGCCCGAAGAAAGGCTTCCGTCCGGCGAGAAATATGCGCGTCTGAGGCTAGTTATATTTCAGATTTTACCGCACTATAGAAAGCTTAGTGAGCTTTGGGGACGGAGGCGGGGATAGAACCATCGACCAGGTCTGCGTCGCAAGGCACCTCTAACAAGTGCGCCACATGAGCTCCGTTCCTGACTGAAATGGTGAAAATACCTCAGTTTTCCCAACTTTATCTGACAAAATGAGTGGTTTCTCTCGGATATCTCAGCCCTTCCAAATGCGACAACCATTTAACCTCAGGAAACGACGTGTACTTGGTAGGTCAAAAGCTCTTTTGAGAAACTGGCGAAGGGGACTGTAGATGGAAATCTCAGCTCTCGAATGGTTACTAATACTCTTATGAAAAGCTCCTGTCCAGCGAATGAGGTCGGTTTTTTCATTTGCTTCCCTATAAGCGAAAAGAGGATTAGCCTGGGAAACGATGATATGCGATGGTGATGGTCCATTCTAGCCAACCATACAAGATGAGCGGTAGCAGAGCGGTGTCGTCGGTGGTATAGTAGTAGTGCGCGTCCCGCTATCGGGTGAAATGCGGGTTCAGCTCCCGCCTGGGATCAAAATTTTTGCATATCACTCGGTATCGTCGGTTATACAATTGCAGCATCGTAACACTCTTGAAAGGCAATAAAATGATGAATTCTTGTCTAATCAGGGACCATTTGAACTGCGAAAACCCCAATAATTTCGTGGTTTCTTTGATTTTTGAGCTAGAAAGAGGGACGGCAAACAAACAAATGAAAGTGAATCTTCAAGAATCTTTAAAAGTTCCCGCTTCATTAGTGACGCATGGGAATCGACTGCCGCTCAGCTTCTCAGAGATGATCGTTTGAACGCCCAGCACCAGTAACATAAAAACTAAAGCTAAAGGACAGTGCCAATTTGCGCCGACCCCGGGAGCATAAAGGGTTTGGTGTATGCTCGAGCGGGGTCGAACCATCGACCACGAGCGCTGCACTGCCTCTCTGACCACTGCGCCACGTGCTATTATTAACAATATATTTTCGGAAAAGTAGATAAATGTTAAAAGCAACGAGAGCACACTGACTGAGAAAATGTATAAAATAGTCCGAAGTATTCAAAAGAAACGAGAATCACTACGCGTAGATGGTGTGATTTGTGTAGATACAGAAAGCGGAGAGTTACAGTGTCAATCAAATTCATAACAGTTTTTCATAAATACTATTGTTTAGAAAATTATTTCGGGAGCGCCGTGCCCGAGTGGTTGTGGTCCTCGTCGCGGCGATCGTGGTGCCAAGCTCCACCCCTGCTCTCTCCGGCAGTCAACAACAACGTCCTGTGGAATGCCACAGTCAGGCTATCACCGAGATTGCGAAGAAACCCGCTTAACCAGTATTCTACGCCGTTCGAGAAGAAGACGAAAAGCGAATTGAATGCTACAAGTACTGGGATCCGTACACTGAAAATAGAAAAAAACACTCTGGTAACGGATCAAATAAAGTGCTAAAAATAAATTACTTCATTTTACACGAGTTATTATCACATCAGGAAGTAGGATGTTGAGCAAGGCACTGGTTCGATCCTGCCCTCGACCACAAAAACTAACCAATCAACTGAGCGCCCTAGGGATGCCTTACCTCGGCTGCTTTCATGATTACTTGGACTTCTTCCTTGGGCGGCCGTCTCCAGTGGGTTCTTTTCCGTTAGCGTGAAACAAATGAGAAAACAACCCCTTTCGTTGGACGAACACTTTCCATTCGTCTTAGTCATCATTGAAAAGTTTAAGTCTCTGGTTACCGCGCTTCGTAGCCGTTCATTGGGAAAAAATTTTTTCAACGCTGCAAAGACGAAAACATTCGTACTTCACACACCCATTTTTCTCCCGGGACAAAGCTCTTCCTCAAGATTGTTAGTGATCATTCGATAGCGTAAGTTTCCACGATTCCAACGCTTTGGTTTTTTTTCTAAGACCGTTTCTTTGCAACACAGCCGGGAAAATAAGATCGAGATTCACATATTTGACGCACTTGTTTACCGGCTTATCTACGGTCGGGGTGTCTGGTGGCCGTGTAGTGGATGCGGCTGCTCGCCATCAATCGACAAATATGCTTGCGCGTCACATGTAAAGTGCCATTTTCTTTATTCGATTATGATTCAAAGAAACTCTAGTTATAACGTATGACTCAGATACTACGAGATTTCCTCTCGCGTTGATATGCTTCTTGTGCTTTCAGCCAAGTAATCGCAAAATTGCTCCGCCGTTGTAAACATTGATTTTACTTTGGATTTCTTAGCTTAATAGAAATGTGTTTGCGGAAAATGACCACGTAGTGCTGTAGCCAGTGGTTCAAGCTTTCGAATGATTACAAACACTCTTATGAAGATTACTGATTCAGAAAAAAGGGCCATTTTTTCTTTTGTTCCCGCTAACAGAAATGAACCTTACACTGATTGTGCGGGAACTATTTTGTTTCCTGAAGTTCCGAGGTAAGTCTTGCCGGGCTTCCTCAGGTCGTCACCACATAATAACAGTCTCTGGCCCTTGTGGATCAGAATGAGAAAACACCTTGCGACCAGTAGCTACCAAAACGACGATCATTTCTGGTACGGTTTGCTCTCGGACGAGCTTTCCTGGCAAAAATGTCGGACTTCTTCTCAGCTAGGGTGGTCCTCCTGGTGGATTGGATTCCCCGCTGTACTTTGAATTCCGACACCCAGGAACACCTTTCGGCCACGATGAGGCAGTAAACCACCTAAGAGGATCATCATGATTGCAATGAGAAAATGCCTTACCAAGGTTTTCTTTGCGTTGGCATGGAACATTGTCTAGATAAGTTTTCTACAAGAAGACGAAATTCTCAAGTGGCACCCGGAGCAATATGTGAAATCTCTGAAGTCCTTCGTGAACACTGAATCCCAGGAAACAAGTCGCATGCATGGAGTGCTAGGATTAGCACGGTACTTGCAATGATGGGACGTGAAAGAAAGAAAAATTCTCGAGATAGCGCTTGGTCTAATAAGAACAGAAGAATTCTTGAAAAATGTTCTCCGCTATAGATTTTTCTAATAGACGACCCGATATCTGTGCTAATCTCAGAGCCTTCTTTCCTCAATCAATTTTCACTTACCAGAATAACTAAAGACCCCCGTACCTACTCGTACTTAAGAATTTATGCTCTTCTTTATGAATGTTGTCGTCTCGTCGAAAAGGATTCTCTCTAATTTCCTTGGATGACTGTCAGAGTTTCGTCATAGCGCAGTTCGCACTTTTATTTCCAGCATGATGAACGGTTTGACTACCACCGTACTACCTGCGGCTACTTTCGCAAATTCCTATTTTTGCAACTTATGTTGTTCTAGAGCGGTAAAATAAAGATGATTAACTAATACGGGCGCGCGTGGTGCATTGATTAGAGGAACCTTACGACATACACATGATCGATGGCTTGATCTCACGCTCAAGCTTACCAAATCTGTTAGTGTTATGTGGATAAGACCTTAACAGCAATTTTGTCCTAAACTGATAATCCAGGAAATTAGTGATATGGGAAGCTACCGTAAGTCATTCGAGCCAGATATCCGAATATTTATTGATCAGTCATCCACATGGTGCTTGACCAAGACGAACGTATGGCCCATTCTGAGAAATCAATCAATGCGAGTTTTATCCCTTTTATGTCCATTAACATAAGTAGTTCCTTAACTTTTTGTTACCACAATATAAACAGATTGAGATGCTAGCGAAAAAGCGACAACAGTTCTCATGGCATCTCAGTTTTTACATACTTATTATGAGCTCAACAGTGCTCATAGTATTCGTCATCAGCCTGAACAAATTTTTTCTATATGTCAGGCAACAAATCAGTACCACTTTGTGCAGAATTTCCTGAGACTTCTTTTGCTACCAAAACTATCTACACTCACCGCATCATAACAGCTTAACAAAACCTTTGTCGCAATTTTGATGCGTGACGAGTAGTGCGATGCACTACGGACCGTCTTCGAGAACTTTAATCGAGCAAAGACTCAAGGATTTGTGTCCCGGAAATCAACATTTCGGTCCATTGCCAAGTTTCGCGACTATCGAGGAGTTGACCAACGATTTTGACTGTGCCATGTGACAATCAGTAGAATATTGAAGACAGCAGGCAAGTGGAAAAATGGTCGATGGATTCCACAAGAGCTCAGTGCTCAAACTTATTAGAAGACCTAATACTACAGGTTAATGTTGTTGCGTTAACATGGTTTGAAGAAGTGCCTAGCAGTATTAACGTAAACTCAACTACTGATGACCGTATCATTCTTGCGCTGTTAATTATCGTTGTATCTTCGAAAATGTCGTTGTGTTTTTGCAGTTACATGCATGAAGGTTTAACCAGCCAAGTCTGAGATTACAACGGCGGCATCAAGCAGTGACCCTACGTCACAGCTACGTGACGCGTGTCTGAGGAAGAAAGCACTACTACCCAAGTCAGTCATTACAGTGATATCGCAGTGGAAATGCTATCATTTTCATGAGCACGGTGATGTTTCGAACCCTCATCAGGCTCACTAAATCTTCTACTATCTGATTCCAAAAAGATAAAAGGACTTCACGTCGGAAATATGATGTTCTTTATTCTTCAATATCGTAATCTATTGTATAGCTCTGTAGCAAACAGTATATTGTAAAAATCTTCCCATCGCTTTTCCAGATGAAGAACTAATTTCCTTTTTTGCGGCATCACGAATCAACCACATACTTTTGGTGATCAAGCACGAATTTTCGTTTGAAAGCTTTGATTTGAATTCATTTGGCTAACGTTTCGAAGCGTTTTGTCTTCATCAAGGTCAGTTGGTCCAATTCTTGTGCTCCACAGTAGTTCGACGTCGTCGTGGTGTTTGTCCCGTTTTCATCCGTGTCGGATTCCATTCGAAGGAGCACCGCTCAAATCAGAACTCTCTCGGTAGTGCTTCCTTTTCTCCTTTTCTACAGGGCGGCTGTTGATGATATGATCATCCACCAAAAGAGCGAGCTTTGCCGAGTGATTTCCCATTTGAATGATGCTCACTCCTCCGAAAATTTGGCTCGAACGACACCGAAGACAAGCACCACAACGAGGATGAACGACTGTTAAGCATCTGCTCGGATCGAATGACTTTGAAGAAAGCGAAACGCGTTCAGACGCTAACCGAATGTAAAAGTCTGTTGTATACAATTTCATGCTTTCGCTTGATCACGAAGAATATATGATTGATTTGTAATGCCGAAGATGAACGAAGTTGGTCGGTGCTCCTTCGGGAGGATACGACCCGAACGAATTAAGAGAAACATCACATCGAGATCGAACGACTGTGAAGTTCGGCACGGATCATCGGTTTGAAAAGACGAACCACGTTGAAATGTAAGCCAAATAAATGCGTTTTCAAACAAATTTGTGCTTTCGCTGGATCACAAAGAATTGTGACACATTTCTATCCCAAAGTCACGCCTGCTATATGACAAATACTCTCTCATGCCGACGAACTCGTCTATTGCGTTAGGATTACGGTGAAGATTTCGATTTGGGCTGATCACTTGAATCTTGGAATTAGCTGCTTAACCACACTTTGCCCTCACGTTCTTTCCTCAGGTAAATTGAATTGTACACATGTTCACCAACAACAGTTTCACTCAAACATTTATGTCGGAGTCGACCAATCATGGGCTGTACTCGATGGGACGATTCTTTCTGCGGACCATACCATTCCCTGGATCATTCGCGACTGAAATGCTTTGCGGCTCGCTCGGGAGTGTTGCACCATTCCACGATGATACGATCGTTGTTGGTGTCCTAAGACGCAAATTATCACAGTATAAGTGAATCATCAATCATAATCAGTGATCAGATGAAATGTTTTTGATTCAACTGCTTTCAGTAGGTTGCATGATGATGCAAATACGTATCTCTTAATGCTAGGTGATTAAGAAACCTTTGATCATCGGACGGAATTCGAACCCGCATTTCACCCTTTCCGGGGGCACGTGGCAAGCATCACCGGATTTGTTCTGTCATCTTTCTTCGCTTCATCACAACTGTGTGCAGAGTGGTGGTAGAACGAGCGTCGGTAGTTCATTGGTTGTAATGCAATGGCACGCGCCTTTAGAAAGAGTGAAATGATGTCCGACGTTTGAAGCTTTGCACATTATTCAACACTATTGAGTACATAACCAGTAACTTATAAAATGAAGCACACACCTCACGTCCATACTCGCATGCTATAGGCATGATACAGCCATGAGCGTTGCCTCTTTTGGGTCAAGCGCACCGCAAGCTGGGTTGACACCGAGACGTTTCATTTTCCTTCCCTCCGATGTGCCCTATTCGATGCGTTGTCGTCCAGAGGCGTTGATGACAATCTTCGCGTTCGGTTGAGTGTTGATACCGCCGGGAGGAACTGAGGACATCTTTACTAGTTGTTCCTGACACCGATCAAGCTTATTCATCGGCTTGTCATACTTTTTCATTCGTATGCTAATTAGGTCTTTACTTCAGACCTTTTTGATATTATGATCTCAGGCAAGAAGGATTGGTAATCATCTGTGTTTAGCAGAATTAATTTTTAGGGGTGCGGGTAGGTGGAGGTTAATGACGCAATGTGCGGGTTGATCCCTCTCCCGCTTTCCTTCCCAACACTCTTCGGCAAACAGTCAACGAACGCTCACAAGATCTTTCATAAATACCTAAGAGAATGGGTGGTGAGCAGAAATACGACCTCGAACGGGAGTCGAACCTGTGTTTCATCCATTAGTGATGGTGCGAACGTACCTCGGTGGTGTAGTGATAGCACGCCTCCCCGGCATGGATGAAACACGGGTTCGACTCCGGATTGAGGTCGTATTTTTGCTCACCACTCAGTTCGCTTAAGTACGTATGAAGCATCATGACAATGTTAAAAAAGCAGTGAAAACACTAGAAATCTTGAATATCATTGGCTGTCAGCTCAATCGAATTTATAGAGCGAAATTGCATACCCGACCAAACCTGTTAAAGGTAGGTGGCTGACAGGTATTACAGAGATATTGAAGAATGAGTTGGGCTGCGGATTTACCTCGATGGTGTAGTGGTAGCATGCGTTCCCGGTAGGATGAAACGCGAGTTCGACTTCCGCCTGAGACCGTGTTTTCGCTCACCACTCAGTTCTCTTAGCTATATATCAAACATCACGACACTGCGAAAAGGGCAGTGAAAACACTAAAAGTCTCGATTATTACTGCACACAAGATGCTCTATCCTGGCTATCCTTAAGAGTACATGGAGGTTTGTTCAACCAGTCTAGTACGGCATTCGTAAAGAAGGTGAAATCTTCAAAAAGCGATGAATGCACGAAGACAAATTAGATGTTAAGAGTACTGGGACCCGCATGGCCTCAGTTGTAGAATGCACATCTGCCACGCGGGCAATCCAGGTTCGAATCTTGGCCTATGCATAAAGTAATAGTGGATTGAGTGTATGTATGTAGAAGTAGTTTAATTAGAGGAGATTTTACCAAAATAGTTAGAACTTTATGTTACTTTGTGACGGCTGCGAATAAGTGTGTGTCGTGCGAAGTTCGTTTATCAGTTGTGATAATCTTGCTTGTCAGGCGGCTTTCATGTTCAGATAATAGCAAACACTGCTGAATAATTATTCATTTCGAGTGACATCGATTAGTGAATAATTCGGTAAGGATAGAGGATAAAGCTCGCGATCTCTATCTGAAAATGTGATCCTGTATCGAGTCAGTACTGCTTGTCCTACCAAACAAGTCTGAGACCAGTCTGGTACAAATTTATCGACTTAGCAGGGATCGATGCCTTGGTGAGCCAAGAGCGCGAGATCGAACCATGTACCTTGTGTGCGACGCATACACATCTACACATCTATACATCTGCATACACATCACGCCACATACGCTTTGAATAATTCCGTATACGACCAATGTTGATACTCGTGACGAACAATGTTGACCACCCTAACGATTACGCACAAGATACAATTATCATCATAACAGGTTGTATCGAATGTTCTGTCGCAATTTCAAACGTAATCGAACACAAGCATTGAGTTCTTTTTTCCTTGATTCCTTGTCAATTCGCGTGAGATCTATCATTTTTCAAGCATCAGGCATACACACAACGCACACACATTAGTCATCCCATGACGTCCCTTCACAACATCTAGCCGCCTAGCGCACCTCAGGACTTCAAAATCTATCTCATTTTTGTGATCTAGACGAATATACAGAGACAGCGAAACACAGATGAACCGGTCATATTGTAAGAAGAGTAGACTACAAGTGGACGAAACGAACTGTACAGTGGACTCTACGAAAACACACTCACCCCGTGAGCGATCACTTACACGGTAGGCGGACGTGCTTGTTAGAAGAATTAGCCAGCTGAATCCGATATTTTACAAATCACGGTATCAAACTCGCACGTACCGCCCTGCTCAAGTTAAACCACCGTCACCGACGACTACCGCGAAACATAGCAACGGATAGAAAATGTGCTGAGTCTGCACAGTTCGTGAAGACGGACCGTTCAAATGTCCAAGTATCAAAGCAATGTATTCAATACACTTTACTGAAAAATTGAAGTAAAATAATCCAATAATTTAGCTGCTATTTCGGAAGGACGTTCATAATAACTAATGATCACTTCTACTCAGAGTTTATTAATACTGCTATATAGAGGGCGCCGTGTCGCAGTGGTCGTCATGCTCGTCGCGGTGCACGTGGTGACAAACTCCCCATCTCCCCAGCACTCCGACAGTCAACAATGTAGGTCCCGTGGAACGCAACAGCCAGGCTGTCCACGAGGTTGCAAATAGACATGTTTAACTAGTATTATGAAACGTTCCAAGAGGAGATGGAAAACGATTGAATGCTAGAAGTACTGGGATCCCCGCAGTGAGAAAAAAAAGCAGTGTGAATCCGGATAATAAAGTGGCACAAGCCAAGTTCACCTAAATAATTGCTGTCTTTTATTTCACAATTTCATTACTACTAATCTGTTTGTTGGTTGCAGACTTCGCACTGTCACAAACGAGTAGTAGTAACTAGCTCGTGTTTTTCGTCTCAAACGTGATCCAGTACTGTGCATGTTAGCTAATCGCAGGCTGACTCCTTGGGGCTGACTAATAAAAATCACACTCACAACTCAACTAGCTCTATAACTCCGCAATGGGTCAACATCAACATCACTCAAAGCTCTGCCGCAACTTCCACCACACTTAGCTCACTGCTTCATCGTGATCATGACTTAATGCTGCTGATGTTGCCGTATATCTTACGTTAGTGTAAAGTCACTGCTCTATGTATTGTATAATTCCTCTAATTTACCTAAAGATCTGAAATTCAGGGTATCATACACCAAAGCTTCTTCTTATTACATTATCATGCACTGCTATTGACTCATCACCTCGTTATGCGCCGACATTGTGTATTCCTATCACTGTTATAGCTCTCTATAATAGGTTGTGGAAAAGTTGTGTCGTATAGCTTGAGATACTGACTTTTGCGCATACATTTTGTGTGAAATTTGGACTTATCAGAAAACTTTTTTTCTTGTTTATCAAAGGCTGAATCATCTATCTACACAGCGTTCAGGGTGGTGACAGGAAAAAAAATCGTCTGTTGCTCCACTTTCACTAGAAGCTGGGTGCCAACGATTCATCGACAAATTTGCAAAGCGTATGACGGTGAAACTCGCGATGTTCGTGCAGCACAATGTTGGATCAAGCATTCCGTGAAAAAGGAGAACGACTGACTGACGAGCCAAAAGAGCGATGTTCACGAGAAGTCGATCACCGAGCAGTCATCGACCAAAGTGAAGAAGATCCATCGATGAGTTGCAGGATGTTGGCTGGCGAGTTTGATTGTGATCTCAATAATTATACACGACTAATACTTATTCTTCGGTACATCGGCACACAATGCTTGACGCCCACATAGGTCCCACACAAACTGACTGACAATGGGTCAACGAAAAAAATGATCTAATGCCTGTGTTCGACTACAAATGAAATTTTCCTGTGCATTTTGGAAATACGATGAAACTCTCTACAACGTATTATAATAATTACTGTATCCTAAGGGCTATTCGTTAAGGTTGTCAGCATTCTTCGTCACATTCATCACTATTGTTCTTATACCAAATTATTCACCGTTCGTTGTCACTACGCAAGGATCATTATTCAACGGTGTTCATCATTAAACCTACATCAAGGCCGTTTAACAAATAAGATCAACAAAACCGATAAATGAATCGCGCACAGTACACACTTATTTGCAGCCCTCAAAATATATAGCTATCCTGGTGAGATTTTTCAGAGCTAAACTATTTTTTACACACCACAGATTCCACGATTGCCTTATACATGGGCTGGGAATTGTTCGTGGGTTGCCCGTGTGGCTAAAACGAAGCAGTGCTCGTCGTAGTACTCTTTAAATTCGATTAGATTTCGTGTATTCATCGCTGCTCGAGGATTTCATCTTCTTCACAATCGCCGTGGGTTAATGGTTGAGCAGATCTCTTTGTAACGTCAGGTATAGCTAGAATGGAACATTTCGTACTACTTTCGTACGGAATGGAGCGTTCGTTGATTGATTGTCGAAGAGTGTTGGCAAGGAGAGAGCGAGAGAGGGATCAACTCCGCGCGGAGTCTCATCAACCACCGTCCCCCTAAAACCTAATTCTAATAGTCATAGATAATAATCAATCTTCCTTATCTGAGAGCATATCAGTTTTACTTATCTGAGAGCTGATTATCAAAAAGATTGAAGTAAACATCTAATTAGCATACGACTGAAAAAGTATATAAGCCGACTAGTTAGCTTGATCGGTATTTAGAACAAGGAGTAAAATGTCCTCAATTCCTCCCGGCGACATCAACACCCAGCCGAACTCGAAGATTGTCTTCAACGCCCCATACGACGATAAGCACACCTACCACATCAAGATCATCAACGCCTCTGGACGACGCATCGGATGGGCGATCAAGACGACGAACATGAAACGTCTTGGTGTCGACCCAGCTTGCGGTGTGCTTGACCCGAAGGAGGCAACACTCATGGCTGTATCATGTGATACCTTCGAATATGGACGTGAGGTGTGTTTTATTTTCTAACTTACTGACCTTGTGTCCTACAATGTCAGGCGATGTGCAGAACTTTGAAGGTGGATGGCAATTTCACGCTTTTTGGAGGCGCGTGTTAACCTTTGAACTACCGATACTCGTTCTGCCATCACTCTTTTATGCAACGCTATTGTATGTTGGCAGGAAAGAAAGATGTCAGAAGGAAACCGGTGATGCAATGATCAGTACGCGCCCCAGAAAGTGTGGAATGCGAGTTTGGATCCCATCCGACGTTCAAAGGTTCGCTTAACACTTAACACTCACACGTACTAATACTCAACATTATTGAGTATGTATCTGTAGCTCATACCACCGCTAAAAGCCGTTCAATAAAAGAAATTCCATTCAAACAGTGATTATGATTACTGATTCGCTTATGTTGTGATAACTTCTGCCTTAGGACACCAACAATGATCGTATTACCGTGGAATGGTGCAACACTCCCGAAGGAGCGGCAAAGCAGTTCAGGCGCGAATGGTTCCAGGGAGATGGTATGGTCCGCAGAAAGAATCTTCCCATCGAGTACAACCCATAATTGATCGACTCCAATATAAATGTTGAAGTGAAAATTTTGCCAGTGAACATGTGTACAACTCAATTTACTTGAGAAAAAAGAGCAAAGAAAAGTCTTATATGGGATGGCAACACAATGGATGGTTCCTTTGACAGTAAAAGAGTGTTGGTTATTCATCCACCTAGCGTGAATTTTGAAATTAGGAAAGTGTCAAAATTTTTTGGTGAATAAAAGAAAGCACGAAATTTTTTTGGAATGAGGCATTTACTTGGCTAACATTTCAAAGGGTTTCGTCTCCTTCGAAGCCGACTAATCCCAGCCGATGCTCTACAGTTGTTCGGCCTCGTTGTGATGTTTGCGTTCGTTCATTCGAGTTGGATCTTTTTCGAACGAGCATCGCTGAAACAAGACTTACTCGGCAGTGCTCCTTCTGTGCAGAAAAATTGTGATGATAAGGAATGCGCGCTGTTTTACTTTGTCTTTAAGCATTTATTCCATTCTGCCGAAGTCCTTATGATTGATCGCTGGTACATATTGTTATAATAATTGGAGAACCGACTTCCTTCATCTTCGGCATTACAAATCAGGCACATACTTTTTGGTGATCAAGAGAAAGCATGAAGTAGTATAGAAGAGACTTATTCATTCGGGATAACTTCCGAACGCATTTCGTTTTTTTTTTTTTTGGAGCCAGCTGATCCTAGCAGATTCTCCACAGTCGTTCGTCCTCGCCGTGTTGTTTGACTTCGGTGTCACTGGAGCCGGATCTTCGGAGGAGTGGCAGTTCTTAAATGAAAACTCACATGGCAATGCTCTTCCCATCAGCGGTTGGACATTATCACCAACAGCTGCGCAGTACGAAAGGAGCTTTGCCAAAGAGATTCCCTTCGAAAAGTGGGGCTCTTCGGAGAAATCTGACTTGAACGATATTAAGACCAACATCACGACGAGGACGATCGACCATGGAGCATTGGCTTTGACTAGTCGACTTTAAAGAAGACAAAACGCTTTGAAACGTCAGCCGAATAGATAAGTTTTTACAAATTTGTGTTATTGCATGCTCACCGAAGAGTATGTGATTGATTCATGATGCCGAATTCAAAGGGAAAATTGTTTCTCATTTGGGAATGAGCGCTGTGAAGGATTTTTGCTGTATGCCGTCGTCGATAAAGCTATAGAACAGATTATCATTGTAGAAGGACAAAGAGCACCAAAATTCCGACGCCCAGACTCTTCTTATTTTTTCGGAGCCAGGTAGTGGAGATTTAGTAAGCCCCACGAGGGTCGAAATATCACCGTGCTTACGAATAATGCTACATTTGTCACTGCAATATCATTGTGATAATTGTTACGGCGTAGTAGTAGTTTTCTTCGTCTGAGCCGATACGTAAAGTCATTCTTTGTTGCCGCTGTTGTGATATGAAACTTCGCCATTTAAACCTTCATGCATGTAATTGCAAGTATACAACAACCATATTGAAACAACAACGATGGTTAACAAAACAATAATGATACGCTCATCAACAGTTACGCTTATGATAATTGCTAAACGAGTCTTCAAACCATACTAGTGCAACAACAACAACCTGCAGTATTAGGTCTTCTCATAAGTTCTGCCATCAAAGCGAGCTCTTGCGGAATCCATCGGACATTCTTCCACTTCTTTTATGCTGTCTGCAATATTCTGCTGATCCTCGCATGACCACAATCAGTCATCAGTCAACTCCTCGATAGTCGGAGTCGCACCTTCTTCACTCGTTTCGATGACGATCTCTCGATCAGTTTCATGTAGACGCCCATTGCCGGTCCTTCAAGTTGGTGTGAACAAAAAACTATCAATTGTTTCTGAAAATTGGAGCCTATGCTCTAAAGTACCATTGCGCAATGCAACTCCTATCTCGAAAATGCTTGTGCATGTGCTGGAGAAGCTGTTCTGAACTGAAAGTCGCTTATGAATATTTGTAGACTATTCCCAAATTACTAGACGAAGATTGTTACTGATACAATGAAATAAGTAAAATAAGATTATAATTATTGAACAAGTTCCATACTTGTGCTGGACCGCTCATCAATTGCTGTAAGCCCAGAAATGGCGGGATGCTTTGCAGTAGCCTGAGTGCTCAAGAGTGTGCACCGGCTACCAAAAGGATTATTCTTTTTGCAATTTCGAAAATCCCGTATAAAGAAATAAGCACAATTTTTTGCGAGAAAAGTTTCCTAACAGTGGGCGAACCTTTACTAACCAAAAGCATTTTAAACGTCTCAACGTTGAGTATTGGTGCCAGTGACGGACAACTGCTTCTGATCAAATCTATTGGCGATAATATACTTGAACTTCGCATTTTTTCATGAACACATTCTCTAACCTTTTAACCTTTACAGGCTATAGAAGTCGATGTGCGTAGAGCGAATCGGGCGATTTTTGTTATTTGATCAAAATTTTTTTCTTATTTTGACGGAAATTTTTGGAATTCTCGTATTACTTAGATAGAAAAAGACATTCTTTACTCGCTTATGTGCCTTTAGTTTCGTTATACGTGCCTTCTTTAGAGAACAACGCTGATTTAATCATACTGAATTTGGCATTCAGTCAATTGTATTGCATTGCACAAAGGAGATCACAAAGAAAATCTTTAGTTTTGCTCTTTTCTAGTTTTATACAAGGCCCAAGAGTCATCATAGTAAATGGAAGTTAGAGAACAGCTAGAAATTTATCAAAATGGTGATGCATGCTGTATCGATACCCGTTCATCAATAACTCTCACTATAAATAAGGTTATATCAATGATCGTCTATTTTCAATTATTAAAAGGTGAAGTATGTGAGAAAAAGTTGAGAACTTATGGAAAGTGGAAAATTCCGAGCGGGAAAGGACACCTGTGTTTGAAAAAAGGTGTTTTTCAATTTTTTTAGGCTTCAGAAATTATTAAACAGTTTGGATGTCGAAAATCTGGAGAGTGTTTTTATTTTTCAAACAGTTTTTATATTATACTGTAAAGGTGAAGTGTAATTTTCGACCACACTCAAGCATCTTTCGCTGGACAGAAATTTTTAATCAGGCTTTCAATAACCATTCGATAGCACAAATCAAGATGATCTTAATGGTAAACTTGGTTTTAAAAAAGACCTAATAGTTCGTTGTTACAGCTAAAAGGTTACTGAGTTTCACACTCGGCGCTGAGTCGATCGTGCAGCATAATTTACACGTGGCGTGCGGTATGCGCCGAATGTAAAAGCCAGTATTCTTTTAGCTCTAACGACGCACTAAAAACTTTTTCTCAAAACTGAGCATATATTTGAATTGTTTAGATTTGCGCTATCGAATGGTTGTGAAAGCCTGAGAGAAGCCGTATCTAGCGAAAAATACTGAGAAGTTCATCACGGTTTTATTCTTGTCGCTCCAGCTCGCAAAGAGACTTTTTCTCAAAAGTCAAGCACACTATTGAAACTCTCGAGAATTGAGCTATCGAATGGTTATTGAAAGGCAATGCCTTGGTGCCAATGTTGCAGTATCCATCCGCATTCTTGTGTAGAACATACACGCCGCATGTGAAATTCAATCATAATTCCAGTGTTGCAGAGAAATAAAGAGTTTTCTCGGCAAACCAAGAACACTACGAGTTTTGCCAAAATTGGTGCTAACGAATAATTGCTGAACCGTTTGAGGGGAAGCTTTGCACAACGAAAGATGCTTAGGTGTTGAATGACATTGTCTATTCACTGTTACAGTGTAGTATAAAGAGCTTTTGAAAAAAAGTTCTTTTCGAATTCCCAAGATTTAAGCTATCGAACAACTACTAAAACGCTTATAAAGAGCGAAAAATACTTTTTTTTAATATGGGTGCTGATAGGGAAAGTATCGCATCATAGGCAATGATGAACGCGCGCTCTTCCTACACTTACTTCAGCTACATATTAGAAAAACCTCCACATAGACCTCTATTACAAATGTTTAGTTGTAGAAGATGTGCTTTCCTGCTACGCTTTCGCAAGACAGGCGATTCTAATGCACAATAGGGTTAAAAGATTGTTCATTTTTTTATAAGGGCGTGGTATCACCGCTGAAAAATTAAGGATTTTGAGAGAAGTGGCCACATTGTATCAAAAAACCTCTTTCAAAAGATCCACTCGTGATATTCCATTCTCTATGTAGCAAATGGATACCACTGACATATAAAATTTATCCATAATTACCAACAAACCGCCCATGACGTCCAAGTGGCGAGATAACATTTTAGGTGAGAAATTTAATCATCTTTTCGCTCTCAAAGAGTTCTATGATAACCTTTCAAGAAAACCAAATAGATATCAAAACGCCCGAGATTTGAACTATCTTATGGTTTGTAAGACTTTAGCGATGAGCCGTATCGATGCCGCGGCCTAGCAAATGAAGCAAATTGTGTGTGAAACATAATTCTATTTTCGTTGTTACAACGTAACAAAAAGTCTTTTCTAAAAATCGGGCAGGTCATTGAAATTGCAAAGGCTTAAGTTTTCGAATGGATACCAAGGATCTGAGACTCTCAAACAATCCTGTAGCTCAGCTGGTACACGTCTTCCCTTAGGGATTAAGCATCGCTAAGAAAGAAAAACACCAGTCTGAAAAGTTTTTGAAAACCAAGCACCATATGTGATCAACAACGATTTTTTCAAATTTAATCACTTTTCGCGGTGATATGATGTAACAATTATACAGAATAATGTTCACTGATGTGCAAAACTTTGACGTCCGTCAGGCGGTAATCGAACCGCATCTTGCCCTTTTCCGAAGCGTATCTTAACCAATTGCACTATTAGGGCTTGTTTTGCCACCACACTGTCACCACCACAACTAAGTCTCTATATGTCAAATGAGCTGTACAATTTGACAAGCTACCTAATATTTATCTGCCCCATAGAAATATAAGCTCCCTCAACATTTTCCAACAATTCCACTAGGCTTGGCATAAAAATGGATGCCGACAAACAGCACTATAGGGAGATGCATTTGCAGATGCTCATTATAAGCCGCTACACTGTTATCAATCTTCATTACAAAATTTGTTCCGATTTGTGAGAAAAAACGCTTACAAAGTTGAGCCATTGCTTGTAAATATGGTTTTGTCATAAGACTTGGCACTGAAGCAATAAAAACCAAATCTATTAGCCAGAAGTAATAATTGCTCTACAACACTATTCAGAGTATGCGAAATCAACCAAAACACATTTTTGCCCTCTTCTGGTCAAGGTCATCGCCGTTCATAAAAAATTGGGCTTTTTCCGCAAATCAGCGCCGTCCGAATCAGTGGCCGTCACCAGGCTGGCGAGGAACTCCTACTCCACGTCCAAATTGACTTCAGCTGA